>JAQFZQ010000478.1:0-32453 GCA_034696005.1 Glomeris marginata | reverse complement strand
ATAAGGGACACAAATAGCTACTTACAAACCAATTATCAGGGTACCTTACAAAACCCTGTCAGTTCACCTTTAATAAATAATCGATAATTATTTTTTAAACTCTGGAAGTAACAATATGTTTTATCATTTTCATGTGATTTAGTCATGGAAAGTTAATGTGAACCATGTTTTTTGTAATTCAGGTTTTAGTTTATCAACATGTATTTACTGTGCAAGTCCATACATGAGAATGTTGATTATACTTTAATACAAATTTTAAAACAGTATATTACATTGTTAGACAAATAAATTTTTCATATGGAAAAAATGGAGATTGTTCTCCATATTTATTTCCTGGAAAGTCTTGTATGGAATTTTTTGGTTTTCTTACAATTTTAAGTAAAGCACTAGAGTTGAATTCGCATTTTTCTATAGTTTAGGGGTTTAGGGGAAGCAAAATTGAAAGAACATGAAGTATACGACCTGTAAAATATATGACTTGATGACCGAACTCCTTGGAGCAGAAATATCTCGGTCATGATGAATATGATGGTGATGATGTCAGGCATAAAACCAGTATTGTTTTGTCATGAAAAGTATGGGAAATAGCAACTATTTCGTGCCAAGGTCATCAGGGTAACCCTTCTTTCTCCCACAATTTTTACATGCATGATATAGGGGTCATACATCAACTTTTTCAATTGCAATTATTTATGTCAAATGTGAGACCTGCAGTATACATATATTACTGTACTATACATAGCTTTACCATTTAGAACAATAACTGTATGGTTAAAATCTTTGTTGAAGCCAGGCTTAGATGTGGTTTTAATTTGGATTGCGAAGACAAAAGGATGTGATCCATATTTTTGTTTCGTATTTCTTTACAAGGATAATACACTGTCCATAGATTAAATTTGCAGATGGGAATCTGCAAATGCAAATGACAGTTTGTCATTGAATGAAATCTGCAATCTGTAACCTACTTTTGTTAGCAGCAGCAAAGCCAATGATGACAGTGATAGTTCACTATACAGGGTGTTTGCTGTCATGGAAATCCTAGATTTCCTGGAACAGACATTGAAATCCGAACATGGTTATAGAAAAGTCATGGAATTTTGAAAATTTTTGAAATTTGTTTAGATAGAAAGGTAAATTGTACTTTTTGCATAAATCTCAATTATCTTGCACTTTAATCGAAACGTTGATAAGTTCAGGACAAAGTAATTGCTTTGCCAAAAATAACCACTGATTTGTTTAAGTAACAAAACCAACTAAACGGGTGTTTTTTTCCTATTCCTAATGTGAAATTTGACTTTTGCATGCAAAATGCAAATAGTCACTACTAAATTGTATTTTGTAGATCATAGAAGAACCAATTAAAATACAATTTTGTCCTAATGTAACCCTTAAAATGTAATGGAAATTTGTCAAAATCGTCATGAAAATCCTGGAAAAATCCTGGAATTTTACATTGAAGATGTGGTAGACACCCTGCTATGTTATAGACATTGCACTTATGGTTGCTGCAAGGTTTATTTTAAAGAGTTTATACATGTTGATACCAATTGGATTAAAACATGCAATTTACTTCTGTATTATTGCTTTATTGGATATGTGGTTTTACAGGTTTTTTGAATATAGATTTATAAGTGCAGTTTTGGAAACATGCAATTTATTTAGCATCAAGTACATTTTGTGCACTATAACTGAGTGGGTATTTCACACATGTTTGTTCTCATAATGAATGAAATATAAGAGTGTCAGTATCAAAATGAAGGCGATTTGAATTTCATGTTTTCAGAAGAGATTGAGTGCAGAGACCTTTGTAACAGAATGAGGGAATGGAAATGGGGGCGGGGGGGTTGGGCAACAGTGATGACGTCACAATCTTTATTTTCCATCTGCATGTTCTGTGTGCTAAGTTCTGTGTCAAACTTGCTACAGATAAATATGAAATACAAAACTGTTCATCCGTTTTCCACTCTAATTAACACTTTTAGTACCAACTGAAAAGGGGTTTACATACACCATTTCTTATGAAACACTAGACATTATTGACATTATATTCTTTTGAGCAAAGCTAAGGTTACATTTGCTCGCATTTGCTGTATATCCAAATCTTCTATTTTTATTCATTGCGTTTACAATTTTGCCATCTTTCTATTCGTTTCTTGGAGGTTGCTGGCTTGTTGTTCATAGTGAAATAACTTATAAATTAGCAACGGATGTGGTTTGCAAGATGGAAATGAGTGGCTATACAAGTCTGTGTTAGGATCAGAGTTTACAATGCTGTTCGGAGCAACGGTTTATGCTATTCAATTCCAAAGCACGTTTCTGCTTTTTGTTAAACTGTTCATTCTGTAAAATACTAAAATTTGTTATTTGGAAATCCTGACATTGCCTGACCTCTGCATTAACACTGGAAAAAGTATATACTTACTCGCGGAAGTGGGAGCAAAGTTTCTCTTCTTTGCTCATGATAATTTCATTGTTAAGCTTTTGGTTGTACTGTGTAGACTAATTTTTCTTCCCTCCGTGCACAAAATTACACGGCTAAATATTACCAGTGTGTGTGGGTGAAAAATGATGTCCGTCCAAGAAGATCACCTACAAATGATTGGATCAGGCATGGCTAATTGCATATCCGAATCTTTATTGGATTAAATAAGGCGAGAAGTGTATTGGGCATAAGCCGTGGCAAATTGAGCAAGGACCTCGTTGCCGGTGCAGCGCAGCGCAATTTTCTGCTCTTCGCTGCAGATGAAAAGAGCTAGAGAATGGATCGATAGGATTTTATCGACGCATCGATCCAACGTTTGCTCTTCCTACATCTTTTTCCCTCATTTTGGTTTCGTATCTGACGCAGGAATGGATCCCGGAGGAGGAAAAGACCGCGATGCCATCTCCGCCGCAGCCACCGTCAACTCAAATTCCATCGTCGTTTCCAGTCCGAAGCAGAAGCAGGGTCAGCAGCAGCAGCAGCAACCTTTGAGAAACGGAGGACCAACATGTATTCGAGAAACCTGCAACGGGTCCCGGTCCCCGAAAACCAACGGGCAACACGGTGGCGGAGCCGAAGACCTTGCGCGGAGCGACAACCCGGAAAGCCGCAAGAAGAAGGATACTGTTGTTGCCTCTGCTGGGTTGGTGGAAGAGTCTTTTCTGTCACCGACACTTGATGGTCCTAATCCAAGAGCCATCTTGGACCTGAACGCGGAAACTGGCGGAAGCGTGTTGCCGTGCAAGTCCGCGGCAGTTCGGTAATGATAACCGTCATTAATGTAATGGATGGGAAATTTGTGGAGATGATTGTTAGTAATGGTACAGCAAAGGTTTCAGGTACATTATCTATGAAATACTCTTAATTAAATTAGAAGAAAAAGAAAGGGCATTACGGCAGGATTTCGCAGTGATTGCCGCGCGGAATGGATTCGTTGAGTAATCTTATTTGGAAAAGAAGCAAACAGTTATGTGTTGTTTTGCTGAAACAGGATCAAAACTTAGATGTCTGAAATATACGGGCAATAAATTTATAATAAAATTAAAATACAGTTTGACCTTGGTTTGACGGATCTTCAAATTTATTAGATTATTTATAATAAGATTTTAAGAATAAATTCGTTATGAAACATTTGCAATTTACTTCTTGACCTCTGCAAAATTGTAGTTGTTTTCTAGATTTTTTGACCCAGTTTAAAGAGAAAATAATATTACATTATATAATGTATACGGTACTTGCTCAGTTCCTAAATCGCATCTATTTCGCCTTATAGGTATATTTTTTATGCAGTACCTATATGCAATCAGATGTGTATATGCAATGTAGATATGTATCATAATAATGTAGCAAATTCTGTTCAATCATGATGGTTTTGCACTTGTGGTTTTTTGTTGAGTAATAAGATTAAATGATTAATTGATCCTTGTCAAGTGACAAGGTTAATTTTTTTAAAGTAAACACTTGAAACCCTGGACATGTTCACACGTTTAATGCAGGAAAGCACTGCAAGAGAACACTTAATCATTGTGTTTTTTATAACTTTTTTAATGTATATAACATTGAGAGGAGGGCGAATTTAAAATTTGCAAGGTTACGTATTCAGAGTGAACAGAGTGAAAGTTGATGTGATTAATGTGTTGCCAATTTATCCTGTGTATATTATTGGAATTCAGTGCATGAAGTTGGAAGATTTATTTGATCAAATTGCAACAATTTCTTGATAAGTGTGAGAAAGCTAGGGGACATACGTTAATCATGTCAACTACATGTATTGGTAATATCAAGAGTGGATGAATGTATAAGAATGCGTATGAACAGAAGTATAAAGGCTTTGCTAAAGATGATTTTAAATTTGTGAATTTGTCCAGGGCTCGTCCTGGTGACCTGCACGACTTCATCAGCAGCGGTGCGGCAACCGTCAACTGCGAGCTGCACACCGATCGGCGGATGAGCGTGGCCGAAGTGAAGGAGCACGCCATTTCCAGACTTCAGACTGAGCTTAGAAAAGCTCAAGAGGTGAAGTTTTACAAAAGATCTACATTATTTTCTTAAGATATTAACAAGTTTTTTGCATATTAACACTACAGGAGCTGAAGCTAAAGGATGAGGAGGTTGCGCGACTAAGTCAGATAAGGGACAGGTTAGGTGCTGAATTTGAGGATCTTTCTGCCAGCTTGTTCCAAGTAAGTTAGTAAGTTTGTCCACTGGTTTTATGATGAATATTTCATCATAGTATTTACAATTTATGGTAGGAGGCACATAAAATGGTCCGCGAAGCAAATGTCAATCAAGCGGCAGCGGAAAAGTCCCTTAAAGAGGCTAACCTAAAGATCGAAGTGCTCCAAGCGGAGGTCCAAGCGTTAAAAACTCTAGTTCTCACGTCAACTCCCAGCATGCCTAACAGGTAATTTGGTGATGTTTCATCTGGCCCTCGTAAATATGCAGTATATCAATAGCCTGAAACCGATTAACAACCATCAGGCACTTGCACCCTCATCTGGACACAAAGTCGCCCGCAAGGCGGGCCGAAGCGGAGGATGCCGGCATGGGTGGCAGTACTAGTTTTATTCGGGGACATAAACGTTCACCGAGTCACTGCAATCTTAAGTACGGACGAGAGACAACACCTCCCGGCTCTCCCGTGAGAGGTTACCCGGAGCCTCTCATCGGTGCGCCGTTCTGCCCCGAAGATTACGAGGTGCGGCGAGATCTTGTTTAGTCAATCCATCGAAATGCTACTATTCTTTTTAGTAGTACATTTTAAAAAGTAGATGAACATGTTTTTACGTAGATTGACCCATTGTACCATTCCGAGTTTGTGAAGTGGCGTGAGAATCCGCAAATGGATCGTAATCACCCGTTTTTGGACCGCGTTTACCGTGAAGACATCGAGCCGTGCTTCAACTTTACAAATAAGGAGGTAGGCTTTACAACCCGTCTAACCTTGAATTTGAACTTAATTTGATCGTAAAAGAGCGTAAACCAAGTCACACTTTTCACGACGAGACAAATAACACGTTTCGTTTCTTGTCGTATTCGCATCAGCTCGCGGATCAGGTGTGGAAGTGTATAGAAGAAAATTCAATAATCATAGAGGCTGTCAGTGGAAAGTCTCCATTTCCTAAGTAAGTTATATAGAATTCGGATTGGGATATATATGATATTTGGGAAAAATATAATTGGGTGTAATTTCGCAGACGTTGCGCTCTTCTGGATGCACCGAGGCTGTGCCGTTACAGGATGAAAGTTGACAATTTCGATCAATGGTACTACATCTCTCAACTGTGCCGAGATCGGGTAAATCGCAGTGTAATTGTCACTATATAATCTGTATTATATTGAATCTTCTGACACCCTGTAACCCGCAGGTCGCCGCTGTCTGTGATTTTCTCTGCTACTTACGGTACATTCAACAAGGACTTGTGAAAAGCAACGGTAAGTGGCCATTGATTTATAATTATAATGTTGGAAAACGAGCCACCTGGTGGCACTTTTGCGGAAATCTATTCGCAATTATTCTCATAGCATGCTAGCTAATGCTTGCGCAAATTGCTTATAACGCTGTGTACATTACTTAGCTGCTGTTTCTCATTCAGCAATGTTTCACAGACTGTTGAGTAGATACAAAAGTGTGCTTTAGTTAATTAGTTCTGATTAGTGGCTGCATGACATTGGCTTTAAACATTTAATAGCGATGTCTTGCTGGTTTGCCATCACGCCTCGCAGTGTAGGTCATGCACAGGTTTTGTTTTTGCGCTTTGCTTTTAAAATTTGGAAAGGCTAATACGCTTATTTGGGTTGGAGAAGTGTGTTATCTTGAACACTGATTGTGTTGCACCATGTACAGTGCACGATGTCTATTGGGAGATTATACGTCTTCGGAAGCGAATCGCCCTTGCGCGGCTCGGTGTCCACTGACGATCCCTGGTCATCCACTAAAGATGCTTTCTGCACACACCCATCAGTCCAGTAGGAACGTGGACAATGACTGCTGCTTGCTACCTTTGTCTTTATAAGTTCCTTTCATTACGTACCATATTGCTTCCCGATGCACCGAAGAGTTGCGCGAGAGCTTCGTTGCGTTCCGGCAGACGTTCTTCGCGGCGCGAGGCAGCACTTTCAGAAATCTCATGTTCAGCGTTCATAAATTATTATTACCACTGTTCCTTGGCAAAGGGAGATCTGAGCCCATAGGTTTGTTTTTTGTCCTGTGTATAAATTAACCGCGTGGCCAAATGAAAAAATACGGTTTGTAAATTGGAGCGGAAGCTCGATTTTAATGTATACTACCTACCAACGTACGCACTGGTTGTGTCAAAGGTAAGAGAACATTTGGGAAGTTAAATTTGCATGATGAAGTAAAAAGAAAATGAAGTTTCAGAGATAATAAGTGCAGTAAGTAGGTTACCGCAATGTTTTTTTACGCATGTTGAATTGTTTTTAGAAGGTTGCCACTGGTCTGGAAATCCTGGGAGTAAAAATAACAATTCCAAGCTATAGTTATATGAAAACAAGAAATGTTTAATTATTTCCTAAAATGTAATTTCATGTGTTCTAACTTTGACACACCCAGTATACTAAGTATATTTGCATATGCAGCTTCCCTTTAATGTTTTCTATGAAATGTACAGTCAATAATGTAATTTTGTGTACGTTTAAGCCATTTAGTTCATCAGTTTCTGCGTGTTGGCATATATACCTCCATATAGTACCTGCATGTGGAAATGCAGAAACATTGGTTGTCTTAAAAATATCACAGCTATATAATTAATCTGTTTCAGGAAAATGTGTTCTTTTTCCTGAAATCTTGTTCAATCATGTCTCAAGACAAAAGACAGGAAGAACAACACAAAGGAACGTGACACAGAGACATACTTTCACTTGAGACATATTATAAATTATATGTTTTGTTATAGCCAAAACTCACACACCTGACTTGTTGCCGTGATATTCAACATTATAATCGGCTTTAATTCATTTTATTTTTGTTTTAACGTGACGCTATAACTTGCAAGAAAAATACTTAATCGACTTTTAAAGCCATTTGAATTGTTTCTGCAGTCTGCGTGTTTGACGTTCAAAATAAATGTAGCAATAGTTATTAATTATACTCTACTTGTAAGCATGTATAATAGCTGAACAGCAGTAAGTTTTTCTACTGCCGTTCATTTATTTATCTCGAAGGCATCAGCTTTTTAAATTGGTTGTATGTACATCTTGTTCAGAAAACAAAATTTAACACAACTAAAATACTTTATTTCGTATAGTAAATAAATTTTCGTACACTTAATTGCGGTTAATACAGTAATTACCATGTTTGGAGAAAGTAAGTACCGTGTGTTTTAAATTTAGCACGCACGAAATAAAGTACTTTTACTGTAGAAAACTATCCACAAAAGAATGGTGCAGAATATTACATCTTGCAGCATGTGATGCAATATTTTTGTTAACAAATGAGTAGGAGGTACCAGTCAAATTGACTGAAGGTTTGTTACCAATACCAATACTTAATTGTACATTTACAGTATTCAAAACGACTAAATGTGAACATGGAAAAAAGGTTAGAAGTTTGATAGAAGATAAAGTAGATATTGAATTTCTGAAACACATTATTTGAGATTGCTGCCAAATATTTTTTGTGTGTTTTATATTTACCATCATTGTTTGAGGCATATTTGCACCATTCTTTTGTGCATATAGTACCGTGATTTATTGGTTTTTGCGCTATGTTGGCCAATAAAAAGACAAATTTTACGGATTTTACCATTTTTGCTGAAGGATATTGGTCCAGTGAATATAACAAGGGCTCTCCTGAAACAGTGACTTTCCATGGGCTATAACCTCTTGAATATATTCATAAAGTTCATCAACTGTTTTCCAATTTTAACATATTCTTCACCTGCTTAATTGTCTATCACATATACACACAATCAAATTTTGAAGACTTTTATCTTGCACCTGTGTCAAAATGTTATCCAATAGGTATTCACTTGTTAGCAATTCTTTACCTGCAAATGTTGCATTGCCCCTCAAGTAAAATCGTAAAATATAGTGTTTAAAGAAGTACTTACCCTATTGTAGTCTGAATTCAAAATTATTGAACCATTTATCTACATTTAGATTCTCAGCAAATATAACCATGGAAAGTCATTGCAAAGTAGGCAAATATATATGAAAGAGTTGTTTAAAATAATTGTACCGAACAACTTGTAAGTTATTAGGGTAATAAACGGCTCTGTGTTCGAGCTGAATCAGTCGGAATGGTATGTGAGCATATATTTTAATTAATAGAGTTCACAAATACCTGTCACCTAAAATACAAATTGTCGACATTTTTTTATATAAGGACAATATGTTTTGCACGTGTAATTTAATTTCAGTTTAGTTGTACCATGTCTAGGTTCGTCGATCCGTCGGATTACAATGCGCCCAGCGGAGCGGTTTCCGAACGGCTACCCGGGGAACGCGTGAAAAGTACACATGTACGCTACAAAAGAAAATGATGATTTCGTTTTCATATTAGAGATAGGAAAGAGTGCCCTGGGAAAGCAATCTCTACTACAGAACAGTCGTCGAAAACATTGAGCAAGAAGAGCGTGAAATCAACGCGAGAGATTCCCCCTAGCCGAAGGAACCTCGTGTTGAGCACGTACGTAAGATATTCACAATTACACATAATTTTTTCTTCTATTACTGCATGATATTAGTATGTTACTAACGGAGTCACTTACCTCCTCCATTCACGTACTTACACCAGAACTGCATTTCTACTTGAATATCGTACCGAACAAACTACTTGAGCATTCGTATCATATTATATAGTATATTTTCAATTATTATAGTATGATCGTTATTCATACTATAGTACGACTATACAAAGCAGCCTTGAATCATTCCACTATACCTATATCGTATTGCACAGAAGACTTATATATACTACTGTGTTTCTTTATAAAGGTCCTTTCCGCGTGACCAGCGAGGCGCGGCGCGCGATGTCCTTCGCGCCGCGAAACCGTGGAACAGCGGAAGGAACCGGATTAATGGCAGTCACACCGGGTCATCGAGGAAGGAGGTGAATGGACAGGAAGACTGCAGCTCCTCGTAAGAGAGAAGGAAAGTTCTGGAATCCAACGTTCTTCTACAGGTGGGACACGCGCGCTGCACTTGTTTCCTTTCGCATTCCTTCAGCACCTCTTGCACGCATCTGTTCATACATTTATACATGTACAATACGAGTAAGATTACGGGAGAAATATTGGGGTTTTCAATATGGTGATCCTTACTGGGAATGGAAAATGTGTGCGCATGGAAGGGCTTCGAGGCGAGAGGCTTTCGTGCCGAATTCCTCCTGGCACACTCCGCAAATCAGCTCCATCTGATTGAATAATTCCCGAGCCAGGTCTGCTTGACGGCTTGCGTTTTCTTCATCTCCCAGATTTCTGTACGATAGTTGCAACCTCGTGTGGCAAAAGTATGTGGCCAACTTTAAAGAAAGTAATGATCATATACTTTGAGATCAGCGCGTACGGTTGGGTGCGAACGGAAATTAATGCGGCATTTTTTAAATCTCTTATAATGAAATTATTTTATGCGCAGCTGTTGTAATATTAACAGAAGTTTATAGTGCTTCATGTAAAATTGATTTACTTCTACATGCAACTAAACTAAATTGTGTTTGGTTGCGGCGTAATGCGTAAAACCAAGTCTTGATAAAACTAAGAGCAATACCTTATTTCCAACGCTTGTTGCCAGTTCAATGGCTTTATTGTTCACTTCAACAGCCTGTGGTTAAAAACAAGAAAATGTAAAACAATTACATACTGTTACAAATGAGCAGTGTCAGTAATTTTGTAAGGTCAGTTTTTATTTGAAACTAAGTAATCTGTGTGACCGCAATCAGCGCAATGCGATTAGTATATTTTCCTGACATAGTATATGCTGGTATGTGCTCATGAGCTACTTTCAGCCCATTATATTTGTAAAGTTGGGATGAGAAATGAGCGAATTTAGTAGATTGTGACGCAGCTAGTAGCCAGCGAGACTTTTAACAAATGTATTTTGTACGTGTGAATGCTTGACTTTGCGCTCTTGGCACGTTTCTAATCACACGAATGCCATTTTAATTGCTTTACGGGTAATAATGTTTGGCGTATCTCACGAGATTGTCTTGCGGAGTAAAAATAAAAAATGGAAATTAGATGGGTGCACAATGACATCCGGATGCAGTAAGGAAATTAAGAAACGAAAATTCCGCGAGATGGCACAATGATAAAACTCGATTAATTGTTATAAAAAAAACATTATGCATTTACATTATTCCCTGGGAAAGTAGAAGCAGAAGCAAATGTAGCTGCGATTTTTAAATTGGGAAATGAAAACGTCATGGGTTTGTTCGCACATACCGCGCGGTTCAAAAATCTCCGCGCGTACTTGTGTATATTGCATTAGCTGCACTATGTTTTGTTTGGTGCATAAACCAAAGGGAAATGTTTGAAATGTGGTGCTCCAAGATGAATACTGTGTGCTGCAGTGAAGTGACAACTCGTTTTCCGAGGGTTAGCACATAAGGCAAGTTGCAACTCAAAACTTGCAGGTTTATTTTCATACATTCCAAGCAGTGCACTTCTTACAGCCCTTGGTAAACGAGGAGTCGCTTCACTGCAGCGCACAGCATTCATCATTTCAAAGCTTTCTCCACGGTTTATAAATGCACAAAACTCCCTGAAAATCATTTTTATCAACTAATTTGGATGCGCTCTTCAAACGCGAAACTCAAAATTGTGCCCTATCTTGCACGGTTGAAAAGTTAGAACACGGATGACCTTGAAACGAGGGTCATTGTTTGACAATTTTGGCACCATTTGAAAGGGCACATATGACTTCCTATTTGTCCGCAATGTTACTTTTTTGATACATATCATGCGTCAAAAGCTATAAACAAAAGACGCAGACTTTTTATCCACCCTGTATACGAATGGACAGGGTGCGTAGCACAGTGTCACTTCGCTGTATTGATGAAAAGCTGGTTTTGCACTGCAGACAGACTCATTGGTACTTGTTTAATCAGAGGATGACATTTAAGAATCACCTTGCAGTCGCACACTTTCCCCAATTTGGTCATGTGAGCTAGGGTCTTTGCCATTCCCGCGAGGACCATCAGCTGACCGTTCCGGTCTCCGACATCTGCCAACAGACTGTATGCCACTTCGTACGTGGAATAAGCTCTCTAAAAGACGAAAAAGAAAAGCAAGACATCGGTTTGGGCTAAAAGTCTGCCATATTCATCCTATCTGCTGAAATGTTCACATTGTACTACATGGATAAGATTGCGTACCGGCCAAATACAAACCAGATTCAAATATTCGGTATAAATTTTCGCTTTGCACATCAATAACTAAATTGATGTAGAATGAGCTAGTAAAGGGATGGGCTGCAACTTCCCAATTAGAACTATCCTTCTATGGCAATCGGCACGAGAGTTGACACTCCATGCGTTCAGATTATGACGTATGCTACTCTCCAAACAAGGTGCCACCCGTACGATTCGTGGACTGGGCTTTGACTGGGCCCAAGACTGGGCCAACCAGATGGCACCCTGTTTAGAGAGTAGCACACGTCATAATCTGACCGCATGGAGTGTCAACTCTCGTGGCGATTGCTATATCTCCCTTTTTTTCAAAGATGGAGGTGCAATAACCTTGAAAACGACATATAAGGTCACATGTGACATATAATGAAGACATTCACCATTGTGGATTTCATATCCTATATATATTGCACATATATTTCAGGAGATGTGGGGGATATGAGGAGGCTGTTGGCGAAACCCTTGTATGTATTTTGGTCATAAAATTCGCTACATTAGCAACGAATATGATATATTCGTCTGCACTTTAAAAATAGGAGGACCTCTAGTCTCATTTTGTAGGGTGCAAATCGGTCTGCTGATTTATTGTACGACCATACCCTTGGAAGGTGCATTTCGTGTCGAGGACATCCCATATGCTATCGATTTTTCAGAGAAATATGCGTTTATATTACGCTTCATATCAGAAATTTTTTCTTTAGCTCTCTCTCTGCACTATTAATCGAAGGCAATTTATATCTCTAAACTGGTTTTTATAACGTTTATCGCGAATTTTCCTCATAAGTTGGGTATAAGCGTGCGCGCGTGTTGGCGCGTTCGCGTGTATTTCGCCGTGTTGTACCCTATGGAGTTTGTCAAGTTCTAGGTTTGGGCTTTTTTCCACTGTGTCTTATATGATGTGAAGGAGACCGTGAGAAATCCTGCCGGTAAAATGGCTGAAATGGTTTTTTGGGGGAGAAAAGGATATATGGGAACCCGTACGCACGCGCAAGCCCTGAAATTGCACGCTGCGATAAATCAAAACGCATAAATCTTAAAGATTTCTTCACAAAACTCCAAACGACAGTAATGCAACCAGTTTCCATTCGTATAGTTTTCCAAGATTTGTCCTATGCGTACATGTTAGAGTCGCCGATGATGGCCGGAGCCATTTTCCGGTTGCCGCGGGCAACGCAGCGGGATCACCGCGATACGGCATTCGCTGTATACCATGCATGCCACGCTTACATAAGGGAATTGGGGGAAACTGATGATTTATACTGTCAAATGCAACAATTATTACAATATCTGAGCATGAAATGGTCACACACTTTGGGATTACGCTTTCCCTCAGGGTTCTCGATCCGTACCTGATCGATTCGTGTATAGTAGAGTAGTGTGCACTTTCGGCACCCACGGGTGCATTAGTACCACGTGATACCTGTAGTAGGTGTAGTAACCTGGTATAAAATTTCTTGAAACGTTTTGATTCCTAGTTGTTTGTGAAATAATTCATATATAAAATAGAACAGCGTGTAAAGTAATGCGCCGCGCGAATTCAAATAAAACCCTTCATATAATTCTTAGCATTATAATTTCAATATAAATAGAAACATGGTAGTTTACTAAAGTAGCATGAATTTGGAGCGAAATCATTAGACATGTTATTATTTATATTATTTATATGATGGGTTTTGCGCAAAAATTGCGTTTTGTGATTTCACGCGTACATGCTAGCGCGATGAGTTTGCATCTTATATTTATTTTTCTGTTCGTGCCAGCTTGTATTAATGACTTTCCTAAGTGTAATTTGATTACATTAGTGGAGAAAATGAAAATACATTTTGAATGTCAACATTTTTCAATCGGTATTGCAGCGTGTATCAGGAATCTTCACATTCAGTGTTTTAATAATTGTCAGATTTGCAAATTCCATTTGTGAAAGTTGTTCATTTGGAGTAATTTAATTAGAAGATAGGATGTATTTACTTACATCTACTTCACCCATAGTCCTGTAAATATCCCCGAAGCATCCTAGACATTGAGCTTGCACCGGACGATCTTTGGCCCGCAGTGACATCTTTAGGGCATCCTGAAATATATAGGAGTATGTATATAAATTCATTTGCCTCCCATTAATTGAAATATACAAGCTTTAGTTGAGTGTAGTGTATAGATATTAATTCGCGTTGTCATAGAGGAAATTGCTAGACTTGCTGTACGGTCTACGCTATTTTATGCTCTATCGATTCGCATTCATCCTTTTTCAATCCCCAAAGCCATAATTTACCATTGCTTTTTTTCTTCTTCAGAAAGTAAAATGACTTGAAAGCAGTAATGCAATTACTATACCTTGCTCTCCTGTTATTCCAATTCAACCTCAAATTATATGATTCCCTACAATAGAGTATAATGCGGCAACAGTGTAACAAAACCTCAACCGTACATGCTTATTACACCACTTTACTTGGTAGAAGTCAGGAAAACTATAATATAGTAGAACAAAAGTCTAAAATGGGACCAAATAAAGCAGCTAATTTTATGATAATGTACTGTCTAACTTTTCACTTGACAATCTCCATCTTGAGAACTAACAAAGATATGTAGCTATTTCCAATTTGAAAGTTGTAGAGGACCAATTGTTTGGTTGGAAAGTACATGTTTTGTAGTTTTTGTGCAAATAATGCAAATTCAGGGAGAATGTATTCATTATGTTATATGAGCAATGCAGTGAAGCAAAAGGCAACTGTTCAAACTAAATATACACTTTGAAAATAATGACAATTTACTGGGTTCAGAACGAGCAAATTCAATTACATATTTGATTTAGCAGTTCGTTGTTGTCATTGAAACCACGCCCACTGCGTGGATATTGCAGGGGGCGTGGTTATTAGAACAGCTGCCAATGAAACTTTTATATACGAATAAAATGCAGCAATTATTCGTGTTATTTATGGAGCGTTTATTTTCCTTTTCAAATCTTTCCTTCCATCATTGATAGGCTATAATCATATTTTAAAACGCTACCCTGGTAATAAACATGCTGCTGAATTTTCCACACAATACACAACTGAATTCAGATAAAATATAGTATTTATAATGAATTTATTTGAAAAGCAATAATATGGAACTGATCTTCCATAACATGAATGAGAACTTGATTGTGTATACTTGTCTTGTATATTGGCTGTTGCAAGAATGTCAAAAATGTAAGGAATTAGAGTTGGGGTTTTACTGCAATGTGAGCTCTGAGATCGACCACACACTTTATGTATACATAATATCTGCAGAGTGAGAAAAGAACATTTTGCTGCTGCATTCGGTGCCTCATACAACATGCAAACATTTAAATATATATCTTGTTATTACAATTGCATGTGCCATACATACACTTTCCTCCAATACACTCTTTTCTCTCTTCTACATACATACATATACATTCATTCATTCATTCATTCATTCATTCATTCATTCAGTGATGGGAGGTTCTGCCCTCTTAAATGTAACACGTGCAAATCTTTTACTAAAGATGACTTGTCTTTCTAGTTTCAACTTTTGTATTTTATTCGGATGAAATCAGAAGTTCCTGTTCTCTGAAATCACATAATGTACCCATACTAGATTCTACCCTTTGCATCAAAATATTTACAACTCTTTTTACTTTTTGACAGTCCACCTACAAAATTATACTGCACAAGATTTGTTTGCTTTTACAGGATGCAATTAAAAATTATCATTTATTCTTATATTTGCTTCGCATAAAGATGCCATATTGTAAGCACCTCCCATTGCCAAGATGGAGGCTGTAGCGAGGCAAATTATGAATCTGATTGGCTGAAAACATGTTTTGTCACTAAGAACGCCATTTTTTGAATGGTTTCCAGCCAATGGCAGAACACTGAAAATGGATCAATTGATTTTGATTTGAACTTTAAATAATGTTTCAGCTGTACTTATATATTTATTACAGAGCATTATGATTATCTCTAATGATACTGTAGATGATGGAAAAACTGCACACTGTGTTTTTGGCTTCCATTACACAAGTCAGTCTAATTATTTGCAATGATAAATTGATGACAATAGTAGTGTAAATTTAATTGATACAGTAGGTAGCCATTACTTTTTGCTCCTTTAATAATGCAATTCTTATGTGGGAAACTTAAAACCCAAATTTAACCAAGTGCTTATTGCACGTGTCGCATGGAAAGTCCTTCGGATCAAGTTGGTTCGTGGTAAAACTCTACGGGCAAAACCTAGCATTAAAAATTCACTGGATTTATACAATTGACTTTCTGAGTTAAGCAGGTATTCCTTCTTTAACAGGTTCACATGATGGACATTGATTTTGAGGCATAAAGCTTTGATAGGTTTCAGTCTTGTACGGATACTTCTTCGAAGATTTGATTACCGTATTTGCAATTGTTGTGTACCGTTAAGATATGAATAAGCGAATAGATTGAATATCTGGAAAAGTATGCAAAAGTGCAAAAGGTTGCTGTTTTTTAATATCTTTTGGTCCATTAGCATAATATTTTCTCCAGTGATGCGTTCGTTCACAATGGCGCGCTGCGCGATTTTTTCCCTCGGCGCATTCCATATATTGCTGTTGTCGCATTTTACGTTTTATCGAAAAGCCGTCTTTTCGCACGACCGACGTTAATTTGCATACGTTTAGTACACACCAATGTATAGCTGTATATAATAATATGTAGTATATGGCTTTAAAAAAGGGGGCTTTGCTGCGCGACCGTTCTGCTTTGTGGCCAAAGCATGCTTTCGGGGGTCGGACTAGTTTTGTTGCTCGCTTTTTCTCCTCTTGCTGCATTACAATGCGGATTGCTGCGCATCTTACTTATGGATATGTGTGTGTGCAATGCAGTGTATATGTGGCAGCTTTTTATTTTTACGTCAGCAGAATGAAAGTTGAGGCGCGCACTTCGCTAAATGAATCCGATACGAGACGCGCGGAGGTGAATCTTCGGAGAAATTTAGATTTGCAACTGTATAAGAGCAGAGCAAAAAAAGTTCAATGTATGCCTCTCCCTATCCTGATTAGATATAACATATCTTCAAATATTTACTATCTACGTGTAACGTTTAGATTTATTATTTTCAATCTCGACAACTTCGCGTTGCCGATAAGTAACTTCCTTATTTTTGCCAATTGTACAGTAAAGATTACCTGAGCTATATGAAGCAATATTTCTCTGCGTTTTATGCAAGACAGGCTATAAAACTATAAAAAACAATTTTTTGCCCCTTTTCCTATAACTTTTTAACCTTTTAGACTTCCTTATATACTAGTCTTCAATCTGCATTATGTATGGACTAAACATCATTGTACCTAATACTACATTTTATTACATTTATTTGTTGATGTGACTGTGTAATTAGATAGTTTAACAGTAGTATAATGACTAAACATGATAACTGTTCATTTGCCCCTCTAAACAGTTTTTAATTTATTTTTCAGGTTGTACTTTGAAAATCTTGGTATTTGTGATTTTTCTGAAACGGAATATTTAAGTGTTAAAGCGTTCGTTTTATATTTCCCCAAGTTGTATTATATGTCTTAAATATGAAGTGAAATATGTTAGTGGTAGATGTTGAATCTAAGATATAAATATATTGGGTTGCATGCACTTCACATTTGAGATTGCATTAAGCAGTAGTAATTTTTGCTGAGTCTCGTAATAGTAAATTGGCGGTGCAGATTTCTGAATCCTAAGAGACTGATCTTATAAGCTTAATACGGTTCGTTACTTTTTATGGGATAACATGACTGGGCAGCCATTGCATGGCACAGATAATTTTTGAAAAGCCGCATTTTGTTCCGTCATAAAACCCGAATCTCAACATTTCTCCTCCTGCATTCATCTAATTACACTGATAAACTTTCGACTCAATTCTCAAACTGTTTAATAATTCACCACTCTAGTCAGTTGTAAATAACAGATAAAATCTTGACAGTGCATCATCCGACTAAAATATTCCTTTCATTATGTGGACTCTGTTTGAGTATACAATGTTATTTCTTTTTAGGCTGAACGTGTTAATATACCCTATGATATGCCATAAGTACCTCCAAAATTAACTTGAAAAATTGTTTTGATATGTATTTTAATCCCAAGACTTCCAATTGGACAGAACTTACCGAATAAGGTTTCATTGAGAAGTTAATTTTCATAATATTCTTCATTTGTGCTCTTTATATAATTGTCAGAAAATAAGCTCTTTCATAATTGTGATAAGGATATATAATTGCAGATAATGTTGGGACTTCATAGAAGAAAATGTTCAACTTCTGTTTGACTCTGTAACTATTATGTTGCACTATATATGATTGGCTGATATCCAAAAATTTGTTATTCCGACAAGAATTGAATTATTTACTTTGCCAAAGGGAACAACATCTTCTCTTCTTTTGTGCATGCATGTTAATAATTCCTTCCCTGTCAAAGATATTTAACATGTAATATTCCACTAACCCATCAAGTTGTAAAATTGAGATCCCCAAATTTTGTTGATTTGTATACTACGTATAAAAAGTTTACTACAGACAAATTGTAAATCCTAAAACTTGCATTGTACTCTATTTTATGTAAATTATTCAAGGATGCTTGATTTCAAGATGTTTTAATTTGAATTTCGATAAATTTGTTGAGAGTTTTACCAATTTTAAGTTTGAGGAATTCATTTTGTTTAATTTCCAATTCAAATTCATATCACGATATCTTGTTTTTATGTGCCATCTGGTGGATGCAATGGACATGGGAAAATCGATAACATACCAGAATTTATAGCATTTTTTATTCGGCATGAGATAATCTTATTTGTTGTATAAAATTCTAATAAAAGTGTAGTTCAATTAGTTAAATTATAATTCATAACGTAGATGTTTAGAAATGCATATTTCTCAGTTAATGTACTTTCAATTATAATTATTTGAACAAGATATATCTTATATGCTGTAATATATTTTAAAATCAATACCACCAATGGGTGTTCCTTGTCCGCCATTACACAAGTCAGCATAATGGTGGACTTGCCATTACACCATGTTTATTCGTGAAAAATGACCTTATTTCTGTCGGATAGCTTAAAATATGATTCTTTCTGCTGGGTATATTTATATATTTATAATCTACATGTAAATGTTGGGTTGACTGGCGTAATGGCGGCCAAATAACCCCCATTTTAACTCCACTATAATTCACTGCATTAGTACATTGAAGTATAGTGATCGATTATTTTAACAGTCATCACTCTGATGAAGTGTTTTGGCAAAATGTGTCCAAAAGAAATAACTTATCTTTTGTGGGGGATTTTTCTTTTGTACCTTTGACGTATATTTATCGACGAAAGGGTGGGTGGGATTGATTTTAAGGGGGTTGCATATAAATTGAGGAACGTGGACCCGAAAATTAATAGCCATCAATCTTTTAGAAGGAGTAGAGGCAACATCTTGCTTGGCAAATGCTTTCTTTTACTTTTGTACACCGCTTTCAGTGCTAAAGTAGTTGTAAGTACGTTTTCTTGCCACACATTCATCTCAACTCCTATTTATCGATATGCCCTTCAAACTATTATTACTATCCGAACAGCTGAAAAAGGACCATACTCGTTTTTACTGCAAGAAACTCGGAGAACTTTTACTTCATTTTTTTCTCTCTCTTATTTTTCCCCCAATTTTTTATATATATACGGGAAGGAATTACAAGTTAACGGTGCTGAAATAAATTGGATTATTTCAACTGGCTTTCCGGAAATTGGACGCGTTTCCGGATACCTGTCTAGAAAGCGGAGAAAGTGTTGAAAGAGATATAAAAAGTAGAGATTGTGATCGCAGTAGATGCATTTTCCATGTAAAAAGACCAGCCTCTTCTTACTATACTAGCTGTTTAAAACTTAACGCTCAATGTTTTCGCTCCGAGCAAAACCCCAGCAAAGAAAAATGCTAATGGCGAAAAAATATACAGAATTTGGAGGGAATTCAGAAAAGAGTACAGCCCAACTCTAATGATAATAGCATGCAAGACTTGCTTGACATGTACCATTTAAGATTTGAGGGAAATGAGGCACTTTTACACCGGAGTCCACTTAGCTCTGTTCACTCTGTTGCAGAATTTATATTATAGAAGCACCACAAATTATTTTGTTGGGCAGAACATGTGAATTGGCTGGTCAGCATTCATTAAATTTAATTACAGTTTATTTAATGGTATAGTATGTGATAATGCAGGGAATTAAAGGAACCCCATTCTGACCATATTTTGGCAGGTAAATCCTCTTAGTGATGTCATCATCCCCCTACAGAAATTTTAGTAGCTGTGCTTTCAAAGGTTATATAATATCTAAATATAACTTTGTTGCATGCATATAAAAGTTTTGTAGGGGATTACTGGCCATACCATTGTGTCTTCTGTTTCACTTTCTGGATTATCATGCATTATGTAAAACCAGTTGATCTTATTTGAATTAACAAAGAATATTTTAATTCTATATAGGAGTAAACTTTGATTTTATTACGTTTGGGTGGAATGGGTGCTTACAAAACAATGGCAGCATTCAATGTTCAGCCAATATCATTATTTTAAGAATTGTTTTCTTATTACCATAATCACATGACCAGAGGTCTCATCATCTAACCTTCTAAACCATTTTATAATAAAGTGGAATGGATTTTGACATGGACACATGTGCAGAGAAGTCAGATTTTGTTTAGGCCCATTCAAACTTATAATCAGATTTTAATTAATTATAATAATCTGATTTGTAATAATGATTTTGGCTGAAGGTTGAATGCACCCACCACCTTGGAATGCAGGCACTATCAGTTCAATTTTAAGGTTAAGAAAAAAGATGAATTACCTCGCAGCAAGCTGTTGCTTGAGCAGTGCGTCCAAGTTTGCGAAGAGGTCCCACCAGATGCACCAGAGTCATGCGTACGTGCTTGGCACAAGGACCACTTGGCCGTAAAGCCCTTGCTTCCTCGTACGCTCTGCCGTAAAGTCTCAGCGCCCTCTCATGGTCCGCCAGGGCAGCAAAAACCGATCCCAGGCCCAGCAGGGACTGTATCTGTAGGGTCATATCTCTGATTTCCCTGCCGACACGAAGAGCCACTTCGAAACACTCCAGGGCCTTACGGAAACTGCTGCCTCCCAGGTACGATGCACCCAGACACAGGTGCACGTGAGCTGCCGTTCTGCCCTCGTTCGCCCCCCTCATCGCATTGGATCCCGGACACACACCACCCCTGGAATGGGCTATGCTCCTGCGACAGTAGGCCACCGCTTTCGAGTAATCTGCTAGCCGCACGTTACCCCTGGCTAAGTTGAGGTACGCCTCCGCCCTAAGGTGGCCACTATCGGCAGCGTTGGCAGCATCCAGTTGCTGGAATGCCAAGTCCAACGCCTCCCTGAATCGTCCCCAGTCAAGGTAGGCCTGGCACAGGTAGCCCAGGGTGGCGAAACGGTTCTCGGCCGGTGCCGGAGGGTACGAAGAGGACGAAGACGATGTTGGCACCGCCCAACCTTCACCACTTCCACCGAACGTCCCTCCCAGACCGATGTGAAGGGTGCCAGAACCGGAAGTTCCGGCGACGACCCCGGAACAAGGTGCTGGTCCGTCATTGCCGGAAGCTGCGCTTCCGGCGATGGTGCGCAGGGTCTTGCGCCAGGCCCTCACAGCCTCCTCCGGCCTCTGTTCGTTGTAGAGACGAAGACCTCTTTCCACTCTACGACGGGCCAATCGCTGCCCCATCCCTCCTCCCGCTCCTCTATGGCAGGGCATCACTCCGCGCACGCCATTGGCACCTTGGCGTCTTGTCAGCCTCCTATTCTGCACCAACACCACAAGTCATACACTCAAATCCGTCAAGCCATTTCCAATATTCCCTTCCTGATGGATAAGTTGACACAATGCAAGTGAATTTCTTGAATTTATTAGTTGAAGCAACGGCATGGAAAACCGATTCAACTGCTCATTGGAGCTACGTTTATCGTTAGGTTTGCCACCAACCTGTGAAGTACATTTGCCTGAGTTTTCCAGGTTTTCCAGAGTGATTACACAAACTTTCTAGAGTATATTCTATGTAGGTTAAATGTTTGCAATAATGTCATCAGCAGGTCAGGACACCATAGATTAAATATAGCCACATATGAAAATACTGGACTCGTATTAAAATTCAAAGAAATATATATTATATTGCAAACACTTTTCTTAATGGTTTAACTTTAAAGCTTCTTAGTTGCACGTTTATATTAATTTCCTTGAATTTTCCAGGTTTTCCCTGAATTTTTAGCCGAAATCTAAATTCCCTCATCTTCCAGATTTTCCCTGTTATTTTGCGAATATGCAACTAATTTTCTCGAGGCTTTTGCTTCAATTATTACGTTGAATTACTTATTTAGAGATGTTCAACACTGACAGGTTTCCGATTAATTCAGACATTTCGAGGAACTTCACTAAAATTGAACCGTTTACTAAAAATGTGCATTTCAAAGTGAAGCATTTCAAGTATAAAATGATGTGCAGGAAATGATAGCATTTAATCCAGTAATCTCATCCTCATTGTGATTTACTTTTATCTTTAGTGCAGGTTACACTGTGGAATAGCAGTAAATGTAGTCACTATAAAATGGAAATTTTGCATTGTACACCCCGGGGGTTAAATATAAACCATAAATATGTCTACATTTATCATTATTAAAGCTCCCCTCTTATGTATGTACCCATAGCGAGTGGTGAACAACGAAGACTGAAAATTGTCATAACTGAATTTGAAATTTCAGCACAGTAACTATGCATTTGTTATTTGTAGTAACAGATTGACCGATTTCCACCTTGCACGTATTCGGTCTGTCACAGATATTACTCTATGGGTACGTGTATGCAAAATTGTATGGAAAATATACCATTGAGTCGGTTTTTATGTGCGATAGCTTTAACTATCTGCAGTGTTGGGAAGCCAACTTTGAAACAGCGCATTGAACTGTTGGCTTTGCCACATTGCAGGTAGTTTTGCTGCAGCTTTGGCTGCTTCACTGAACGGCTTCGCTGCAGTGCACCATCGTTCATGAAATAAATATGGACTCACTGTGTAGTTGTGGGCTTAATCTGTGGAAAGGATGCGTTTCATCTCGTTGATTTGCTGATGGTGGCTGTTGTTGAGGAGCTCTGTGCTATGTCTGCGTATACGTCTGGTACTCGTTGCAGACTTGGCGCTGTTTCGCCAAGAGATGCTCGAATCGATCGATTTTGCATCCAACCATCATGTGTTGCTCACCCACAATAACCTCTCATTCGACTCGTCCAGCTAGTCTTCTGTATACTCGTCTTTTCCTTTAACGTTTTAACCAATATTTTCTAAACACTTAAAGCAAGGCTTAAAGTGCCACTGTTGAGGAGGCACTCTTCCCCAATTTAACCCCTTTCCTGTTCGGTGTTCACACCTCTGATTTTTGATGTGCATTTTACATGCATGGACTATTTATTTATTATTGAAACGCTATTTATCCACACAAATTCCAGCAAGCAATATAAAGGAGTGCGTTATTGCAGAAAGGGACCCAAGTCATATTTTGGTCCATTTTTGACATGATATACGAGATACTTTAATTTGACAACCACTTTGGTGTTAAAAATGTGTGTGTAACATAAGTATATAGCATGTAATAGCTTGCTAAAGTAATTTCACAACGTTCAACACAAGCTGCAGAAAGCTGTACAACTAAGTGTGAATCATGAATCACATTGTGTTCAATATTTCAAAGTGTGTCTGAGATAATATGTATTCATTTATTATAACTTGCCTGGGAAAATTGCATTCTAGAAGCAGTAGTACAATAGCATTATGTATTTTAACATAGTTATTTAATGTAAGGAAGTTGTAATTAATCAACATCCACTTTCCTTTGTTTTGTATTTACTGAATGCATTTGATTCTGGAAATATTGCAGGACAAATGCAAACGAATTGTGTTCTAGCTAGGAGCAATAGCTAATTTAAAAATCTTAGTTAACCATTAGTGTTCTCCAAAGTTAGCAATTCGATATTTCAATCTGGATTTTGAAAAAAATGTCATAATATTTGAATTTGGTCATTGAGGCTGAACTACTCTGAGCGCAGTAGGTTTCATTTTGGATACTAGGGGGCGCTATTGAATGGGGCCCTGCATGGCATGAGATGAAGGAGAATTGAGCATGCCCCACCCCTACAGAAATATTGATGCATGGCAGCTGCAAATGGTCAGTTTTCACTGCAGCATGTGCATAAAAATTAATTTTGTGGAAGCAAAGTTCTAAATTGTATTTGGAACATTGCATCATTCAGACATCTAAAGTTGCTAAATATCCCAGTTGCAACTTTATATTGCATAGTTACTGCATACAAACTTTCCCTAGAGGCACTATATATAGACTTGTTATATTTTTTGTTTTACAAGGATTCCCTTTCTTTTTGCATGATAATATGAAATTCCAGGTGGATTTCGATCCCAAGATAATTTAAAAATTAATGTCTGCGAAATAGCCAAACTAGTGCATATGGACCAATTAATGGGCACTATAATTGCACATCTCCAGACATACCTTCAGGCATGAAATTCATATAGCAAAATTTCATCTACTCATTTACACCAAGTGGAAGCTTTTGGTAGAAGTGATCACCGTGTTTCCTGAGCTTGCAGCCAGGTGGTGCAACAGAATATATTGTGGTTATATAACTGTAACCCTGTTACAAGTGGGATAAGAATCGTAAATAGGGATTATCATTTGTTTTACGGTCTTGAGCGGTGATTGCTATCGATTAATTGAAGCAACTAATCCGAGCTTAAGAGAGGCTAATTACAACTGGATAGCAAACTTTATGACTACGTTGTGGATGTCCACTTCATAAAGTATACTATAGTATATAGTGACATCTGTTAACTAAACTCTCCTTACTGTCCAATAACTCAATTTTTCTGAAATTATTATCCCTTTAATCCATTCCATACTCATCTAGAAGTGTGCAAACCTTCACGTTACAGTCTTAACTTTATTAGATAACATCTCTTAACATGGAACTACTGATTAAAAAATAATTAAATCGATGAATGATTGAATCTTAAACAGGTGTTTAAATGTTTCAAGATTAGATATACTATTTTATACTGCAAAATACGTGCATAGCAAATGTAAATATACTTATATAATTAGTATTTTTTCCCTTTCTACAATATATAGTGTGATAGCTATGGTGATGATGTGTTTACTTGGAAAAGTGGGTGCAATGTTTTCCATGTGATCAGATATCAAAGTGGAAAATGTTTATCTTTTGTAGGAAGTGAAGCAACGGTATAATTGCCAATAGGAAATTTCGGTTTCGGTTTTCATTAGTTACCTTATCAGAAACGGATATTGTTCATAGTTAGGATTTGCAGATGCATGTAATCCCAAAGTGCAAATCGACATGTGGTTCTCTACAACAGTCTTTCATATTATATTATGCAGTACGTGTTGTAAGATTTACTTCTGAAATATAATTTGTATATATTTGCATGTTTTATTCCAGCAATTCACCTGATATCTTGCCAGGAAAACAGCAATGCTGAATCCGAGAATGCATTGGAAGCTACTATCGGGCAATTCCCCTATCAGGTAATTTGTACAATAAGACCTGAATGTAATATTTAGACTAGTGAATTAACTTGCACTTGTTTTTTTTTACATGAGGCTTACATCAAAACCTTGATCAAAACCCTAAACAAAGATGTTCTTAAAGATAGTACGTCTAAGCCATGCAGTGGAAGTATAATCGGCGAAAGATGGATTTTAACAACCGCCTCATGCATTGTGCAGTAAGTGCATGGAGTGCAATGGACCCATTTTTAATCTTATGCTTTAAATCAACACATGAGGAATTAGTATATAGAACATGTTCAGTCCATGTCCGTTGTTCTTCTCTGAAACTAGAGGCTGTATGACAGCATTTAATTGTTTACAAATAACGTTCCTACAACAAATAATCTGAAGATCACAGAGCAAATATTTTTAATTCATTTTTCCAGTAGCCTGCCTCACTTGAGATCCTATATTGTTCGTTCAGTATGATTGATGTTTTTCAACTTCTCAGCCAGTTAATTTTGTTTCGTGTAAAAGGTGACCATGCATGTTGGCCACTAAGCTCTTCATAAATTAATATCACATGTGCTATCTTGAGATTGGTTGTGCGTGTGCTGTACAAATAGCTGTCATATAAAGAGCAAACATTGTATGATGTTTGACCATACTTATCTGTTGTGCTCACTTAAAGGATAAAACGTTTAGAAAAATACAATATATTATAACACTGTGTGGTAACTTTCTGTCTATTGTGTGAAATACATTTTTCAAATGCAGGGCTAAAGAATCTCCCATGGATGTAGACGTAACTGTTGGCATAATTCTGCACGAAGAACAACCAGTGGATGGTACATTCAAAGCACAAGGCATCTACATTCACCATGAATTTGAGGAGTTAGTGATCACTGTTTCCATGTTTCAATAACCTTGTGATGTTTCCAAAATGTTCAATACGAAAGCACGCTGTTTTCAACTTTGAAACATTTTCTTTTGAAAAATAAGAAAATTTCCTAATGACCTGTAAGATAGAACTGCCTACTAGAAAATATTTGTTTCAGGGATACAATGCAAAACAATTTGGCCCTAATCTATCTGGATAATGACATAAGTTTTTCGGACAATGCATCTTCAATTACAATTCCGAACACAGATCACATTGCAGTTGATGGGACCGTCACAGGTTGGGCATTGACTAAAATTGCTAGTACGTATTTCAACTTTTATTTACGTTGCTGCATAACATTTGTGTTTTATTGTGTCTGGTGGGCTGGTATAAATATTTTCTCGTTTTTAGATGAAACTTTGTGGTATAGCGAGGTCACCATGATTACAGATGAAGAATGCGAGGAGTTCTTTACAGCTAATTGTACAAAAAAGGGTTATGATTATACATACAACAAAACAAAAAATTTCTGCACTATTAGACCGCCTTCTGTAAGTCTTCAATGTGTTTTAATATCTATTTTTACAAATGGTGCTGCAATGTAAATATATTGCAAGACTAATTGTACGTTTTCATTCCTGTGTTTATGATAGGAAGATGATGGTTCTCCATTTGCTGTGAAGGATGGTGGTCAGCACTTGCAAATGGGCATTATTTCATTGCGCACTAAATGCAATGAAATGGAAATATCTTTATATTTGGATGTATCACAATACTCCGATTGGATAACTGCTACACAAGGTATGCATTTTGTATTGTTGTGTCGCAGCTGAGATGATGGCAACTGCGACACTGTACAACATTCAGTGTATGTGCCTATTCCACAGCACCAAAAGTTACGACAACTACATTAACTGCTGATACTACTGAAACAGCTGTTCAGACTTCTACTTCAACTGTTACCACTGCATTAACTACTGTTGCATCTTCATTAAGTAGCGCAACTTCCACATTAACTGTTGATACAACTACTTTATCTACTTCCCTAAATACTGAAGATACATCAGAATCTATTGATAGCACCACATTTACTACACAAAATTCAGACACTACTACTCCTACTCCTACTATTGCTACTACTATTACTACTAGTACTAGTAGTGTTATGACTAGTGAATCTCCAACTACACTGAATGTTGATAGCTCTAGTCTAACATCTGATTATAATTCACAACAAACATCTACTCCATTTACCTCATCTAATGCAGTAACTACAACACCAGCTACTACTACAACAGTGACAACAATACACACTTCAAGTACGGTGAAACCATCTACTACGCCACAAAAACCTGTAATCACATCACCCACTCACACAACAACCACCACATCGACGAGAAGACCGTTTATCAACTTCACAACTCCAAGTAACTCCAAAAGAATCACTTTGAAACATCATCTTGTATTGATATTGGCTGCATGCACACTTATCATTATGCACATTAATTTTAAAAGCTTATTCTGAATCCCCTCGCATTTTTTTTTTCAGTATTTAATGATGCTCATACAAAGTTGTTACTGCATGCATGCATTTTTTGCTTTAATTATTCCATTCCAAACTTTTGGTAACATATGATCTATTTATAAGTTCATTTTTAATGTAGCCTCATGCACATTTGCAATGTTCCATAACTGTTTTAATTCGCGTGAAACTGCTCTATTATGACGTCCGGTATCCTATATATATATATTTATAAGTCATCGTTAAATTGAGACTTCCCTATGGCATCGAAGTTTTGTTGCACACTTTTGATCTAAAAATGCTGTTTTGCTTGAAAACTGAAAAATAATAAATTTCATGTGCTCGATCGTTTCCAGATCTCGCATTACATTCTAAGGTTGAGTACGAATATGTTTTAACAAGAGGTTTTAATTATTGCTATCATGATTACTTTTATTGCGGCTGATATACTCGCAATTTCCGAATATAAGTACTACAACATGCAATTATCGATCAAGCTGCAAGATATAGTCCTTATTTAAAAACAAAAAAAAAAACAATATTGATATTATCAGGACACAAAACTATTGTCATGCAGTCGACTGCATGACAGATCGTAATCTGTGCATGCATTCATCTACAGTTTTTAATATAGGTAATTAACAGTTTTTAATACAGGTAATTTATGGATTATATCAGCAACCAATCAGCGCAGTCTGGCAGAAAATTCAAAAACGTTCGAAAATGACGGTTAATCGACGGTTAATCAAACGTTCTCCAAAAATATGCGTAGATATATTGTCTTAAATAATTAATGGACTATTGGATCTATATTTTGCTAAAATCACAATTCATCTGAATCAATCTACAAGTTTATTTGCAATTTGTGGATCAATTAGTTGTCCAAGGTAACAATCACCAAAACCACCAAAACACGGACGTTCTAACGGAAAATTTTTAAAAACGTTCGAAAATGGCGCCTCGTCAAACGTCTCTATTCAATCAATATGTAATTTATAATTGTTGTGAGTAAACTGTAATTGGAATCTCAGCTGGTTAATAAGTTTTACATGAACGAGTTTTCTTATGTTTGGTCATACAAAGTCTTGATTTGTATATTAATTATCTTTATTCGTTTTTTCAGAATACATTCAAGGCCATTGCGCCATTATTGCTATCAAGAGTGTTGCTATTGACTTTGACCCTATTTTGCATATTATGTTCCTGCGTCGATTGTGATTGGGCGTATCTGGGCTTATCAAAGCTACTTTGCCCAATTAATTCTTATAACTGTAGCAACAATAAGTCAGTGTGGATGTACTTTCTGTCCTGGAAAGGTACAAAAATGTTACAATGAATTCTTAAGAATATGTTTGCTTCTTGTTATTAACATTTTGTTTTTATTACATTTAGGAGCCTGAAAGTGAACTTTGAACCATGTTGAAATGTCCAAGTGTTTGATGGAAAAACAGGATTTACGGGTTTTTTCGAGGACTTCTGCAGTTCAGTGGCAACTTCCGGTCGTGGAGTTTTTGGGTTGAGGATGTGCGTGCTGCATTCAGTGTATAATCGGTGGGAAGGATATGAAAACAGTGTTGACACTTTTTACTTACACTTTTCAGGAGTAGAGAACGTGACTTGGAGCAAGTTCATAGCCGAAGCCAAATGCAGGACATCCATTTGTTTGTCTCCGCAATGTGGGCCCTGTCTGCACCCCAGCTCCTTCAAACCGTAAATACATTACACTCCTTTTACTTTTGCCTCTTTCACTTTACAACATTATCTCTGCTATAATATGCAACATGGGAATTCTTTATTTAGAAAACACTTTATACATATACATGTACATAAAAATAGCGGTGGGAATTGAAGGCAAAAAATCTCGACTTTATCTGATTGCACGTAAAATGGTAAATCAGGGAAAACTCATCACCATTACCAATTTTAAATTTTAAACCAATGTACTCATCTCCACATAGTTCCATTTTATAAAGAGCCAAATATGCAGTTGCGAACTTTTAGGGAATTTGCAATTTAATTATGTACTTTGTTTTTGAATTGAGGTGAGGAACCATGAGAAAGTCTTTATATTATACATTGATATCACACCAAAATACATGTACTGAATTATTTTACACTTCACCAAATGATTCATGGTTGTTATCAACAGTGATATTATTCATAGTTGAAGTTTCCCGATTTGCCATTGCGCATTGATTTGAACTTGTTGGTACCCAAAAAAAATATTTGGTGCGTGCGACAGTTTGCAGGGTATTAATTATAGAAAGATTAAGTAGTTTTGTGGCAGACCCTATTTCATGATAAGATGGTTGCTGCAAACCGTGCATGAGTTTATTTTTGAATGTTGACCCGTTTTGGGTGGACGTCACCGGATATTCGGTATTATTATTTCCCTGCATTATTTCTCCTTTAAAAAATTTGCCTTTTCCACAACTCCCAAATACATATAAAGTGTAAATTTGTTTTATACATATATTATGTACAGGTGTATATAATATAGAAGGGTTGGTGGATGTTGATTTCACACGGGCCTTTCGTTCAGGGAAACTGCGCTGAGCAAACTAGCGGTGTTTGGACTGATACTTTCCACTATCAGCGATAGACAGTCTAGACTTGAAACACCTGAAGCTTGAGGATTGTCATAACCTGAAAACATGAAAACACTTTAATACGTAACCATTTTAACCTTTTAAAGGTGAACTGACAAGGTTCTGTAACATACCCAGGAAAATGTGTAATTCTATTGAATTGATGCCAATAAAACGATTGGCGCTAACAAAACTTTTTTGAAAATTGTTTAAAAAAAGTTAAGAGCAGTTAAAGAGGGCGTCATGGAAGGGCAGTGTCACCGCGCTGGTGTCACGGTGTCCTGTTTAGGCAAAATTTGATTCTTCAGCCAATGAGGCGAAACACCTCTGCAGTTTCAACCGATGGAATAGCTTATCAATGGCGCTCCAGTGTACATATCTCACAATATACTACTTACAAGTATATTACTCAGATATTAAACTAAATAATTAATATCTGTGGCAATAATGCTTCAAATGGCCTCAGATTTTGGGACAATGTTCCTAAATTAGTGGCAATCAAATGCTAGTTTTTCCTGGGTATGTTGCAAAACCTTGTCAGTTCACCTTTAAGTACACAAAGATATGCAAGAACGTTGGTGTAAGAAGTATAAGTATAGGAAGAGTTTGAAATGCCTGTCATGCTTTTCTTTATTTTTGGAGCTGGAGAGAGAGATTTGAAATTTTGATAGGCTGTTTGCCACAAACTCAGTTTTCGGCAATTAGTCACTGTTGAGTCGCTTTAAACGGGAGCAGTTAATTTGTTGCCTGGAGAGAGGAATCTGGGCAGATAAAAATGAAGTTTTGGGGGTATTTTTTTGTTGTTGCCAGATAGGGGGGAAAAAATGACTGCATGTGTATAGTTAGTGATGGTTTTCTGAGGCAAGTTAATGGAGTTGAACTAATGCACACATCCGCTCGTCATCGCCTCTTTCACTTTCATGTCGCCGATTACAAATCTATCTCAATAAAAATAGCCACAAGTTTAGGCAAAAATAGCCTCTGTGAGAGCCACATATATTGCACAAATGGACAGAGACGCATGTGGTAAGACAGGTATGCCAACAATAGACAATGGCTTTGTTCAATTTGTGTAAATACTATACGAGCAAGTTTTACTGCCCTCTGGTGTTGTCAGGTGGAAGTGGAACTAAGTGACTGCATTTATACAACATTATCATAGATAGATTGACCAGTACATAGTTATGGCCGACTATTGTCAGATTAAGAATTAGTGTACCACCTACATCAATGGCTGTTGTTTAGGGTCTATTAATGTCAATTGTTATGTAGGGCTACTTCCAGGTGGTCCTTGGGGGGGATAGAAACTCGTTCTTCATTCACCCTAGCACGCATGCGTGAACAGACTTCTTTTTCTTCTGTTTCCTTTTTGATTCTTGTGGGGGTTTTTTTGTTGTTCTTCCTTTGGAAGATCGTTTTGACTATCTCGTAAATTTTTACCGAGTTTATGCATGTGGACCATGTGTTGTTAAGTCAGCATGAGCCGCAAGTGTCCTGCATCTTTCATCTTTCTAATTATAATTTGGCCACTGATCTACAGCCCCTGATAATTTTCCCCAGTTGTCTACATCACTGTCTTTCTCTCATTCAATGAGTACCATAATTCAGGATTTTATCCATCAATTGGTTTTAAAATTTCCTATGTGGTCTTATAATTTAAAGATAGTATACTTTAGAAGAATTTCAGATTATGCTACAGAAATGACATTTAATGATTTCTCAAACTGAGCTGATGGAATAGAATAATGTAGTGTGTTTAATGGAAAATAGGAAATGTTGGGACATTAAGAAATAATTGTTCTTTTAATGGTTATAATGTTATTTTGATTAGCTAATTATAGATTTAATTAGAAATGTTACTCATACCGTTGTATACTTTAGTAAGATACTGACAAATTTTTAATGTCACGAGATTCACATTACTTTAATCAAAACTACTTATAATTTCAAGGTGAACTGACAGCGAATCCTAACACAATCATTTGTTTGTGAAAATCGACAAATAAAATCACAAAGAATCATCTC
>JAQFZQ010000477.1:0-32465 GCA_034696005.1 Glomeris marginata | reverse complement strand
TCACGTTGTCCCGCGACTGCACTGCCATCTATTGGTGGAGAATTCAAATAAATGTACATGTGTTCCTGCCTTAAAACGTAACAAAACTTAGTAAAAAATACGGCATTTTAAAATAGAATTCATCAATAATCTACACCAAATATTACGCACAATATATACATGATGCTTGATTCTAACTTGAAGGTGTCTTGCGAGAATTTAGGTTTTTGGTAATTTATGTCTAACATTTCTATATAGTATAGGGCATTTACTTCTGTACATATATCCGGTAGTTCAGCATTAATCTGTATTTTAAAAATTGCAAAGGAAAGTAACGTATCACAGTATAGCACCTAAACCTGAAATGGTAATTTATTTTGATCTAATTGTTCTGCATGATTATGCAATTTCTTAAGTATTGTGTTGACAAAGTGTTTGAACTGACGTTGTAAAGGGCAAGGAACACATTACCATTTGCATATTTGCGTGATGAACAGAAGGCAACAATGGAAAACAAACTCATTTCTTTCATAAATGAACATTTTAAAAATTCTAATGTGGTGACCTGCTCATGTATACATGTACACATTATTATCTGAAAAGTTTGATTAATGGTACGTATCTTGAAATTTTAGAAATCTCTTGCTACATTGTAATAGTATACACGTATATTAAGGAAGCTGCGATAACATTGGTACAAATCTGAAAGGCCCGGTCACCTGCCAATCGATTTTCATTTTCTCATGGAATGGCCCTGTTTGAAAGATATGACAGAATAATGCATGTTCCTGGTATCTATATTTCTTGTTCACAATGAGCTAATGTGACGCTATGATAATCGATACATTTAAAGCAGGCAAGCTGGAATAGCATAAACTTATTTCCTATATATCATGGAAATGCATTTCGAATTGGGCTACTATTGCTGAAGTTTCACATTTAACTATATTAAAATAGCATGTATACATATTTATTTATGTGTAATAATATAATCACTGCTGCCATATGCTTGAATGACACCGGAATCAAAGAACATGGAGTATCACACCCATAATTAGATCGAAATCCACTTTAGTAAAATACGCTCGAGCAATTAAAGAACAAACAAATTTATATCTCTGCCATTATAATACTGACTAATTTCAGGAATTTGCATTCTGCAAGCTGCACGATGAGCATTTGCTCGCAAAGCTTGTTGATATGGCAGCCATGCAGCCGCTCAATTGGGCTCATGGACCGTAAAGACTGATAAAAAGTTTAAGCATGTTGTCTGCCTGCCACAGATAGCTCAGTGAAACAGTGTATAAGAGACTATATAAGAGACATCCACTGTGCAGTATACGCACAGCTAAAAATCTGTCTACATTATTGTATTGCATCGTAGGACGCGCTGGCACAAGCTGGAAAAGTGGTACAAATTATTTTCCCCTTGTCGGAACATCGGAAATGGGAGTTGCTGGTTGTCACGTGTGTCACGCGATGGTGTCGTTTCCCATTTCAGGGGAAGTATTATTATACGAAAGAAGCAAGCAACCTAAACGATGTAGATGAGACAGCGAAGCTAGTCGATTGAAGGCTGAAGGGAGTGCTTGCGGTTCCTTGCTGAAAGGCTATGGCAACCGACCTAGTCTTCATCGACCCGTCCGTGCCAAGATAACCATTGCAATTGTCTTCATATATGCATGATGTGGGCGAGGACTGTGGCAGTTGGCACCCGGGCAAACTGATCGAAGTTGGTCTCCTCCCAAATTCAACGCTGCCTGCGTGTCCCTGGGCGCTTTGCAAAGAGAGAGGCTGAGAGGGAATGAGGGAGAAAATATATATATATAGAAAAAAAGGGCAAAGGAAATGATTGTCGATGGCCGATCCCCTTCCCCGCCCTCAATCCTACTACGTTTGAAATTGTCAACATCCATCACGATAATTCGCTCCGAAGCTAACAAATGCCTGTTAAGGATGAATGTTGGGGAAATAGAGCAATAGTTCAGGAATGGGGTGGGTGGTAGTAGTGGTTTTGGTGATGGAAAGTTAGAATAAGGCTAGATTCCAGCCCACTTCTGAGAAATTTATCATCTGTCTTCGGATAATGAGCTGCCGTGGAACGTGTGATGCCATGGAGTTGATCACATTTCAGTTCTATTCAGCCAAACATTAAATTTCTAAAGGGAAAAAAGAGAATGGATCGCATCGATTATCTGTTGTCCTCCATGAATAATTCAATGTTCACATTTTGATGTTCGTGTTAGGAAATTGCAATGGTGAAACGAATATTTTATTTAAGCCGTGAAGAATTAATAATGTGAAACCTTAAGTTCATCACTGGCTGCATGATGAACTGTGTTTACACGAGGAGAGGATCGAGATGTCGATAGTAGTAGTAATTTTTGTAAAAAGAAAATGGAAAAATCGAAAATGTGCTTGATGTCTGTCGACCGACGGCGAATAAGGGAAGACACTTTTCAAGTACCATTACTTTCAGAATTTTTGAGTGTCACGAATTGAAAGTTTGCACAATGTTCGCTCTTTAATGGTTCACTGCTTTGCAATGAATGCTTCATGCTTGTTATTCCCACTGCTGTCTCTGTTTGCTTTGCTGTGCTCTTAAATATCTGATTCTTCACATAATACATTGATTTCAAGACTTGGACTGCAATCAAAAATAGACAAAGTGAATGATCGTTATAGGTATTGATCGACTCGAGTATCTAATGAAAAGATTGCTCTTGCAGAAGTTGCACAAAAATGGAGTAGTTTGTTTTTCTTGTCATTAATTGTCAAAACTGACTAATATTTCACTCTTAAAATAATCTTAATAATGGAATCAAAATTTACAGAATAAACACCGTTCAATAACAAATTACATTATTTAGAAATACAGCATGAAATACAGCTCCTTTTCAACTTGATAAAGGTCCTCTTCTGTTGTGGTTAATTGACAAAAAAACTTTGTAGATGTTTATGAATTGAAGATAAATTTCCAAAATCTTGTAAGGCACTAAGGTGGAAATCTTAACCAGATCGTGGTCCAATCTTTAAAAATGAACGACCACATTGTATTCAGTAATAAAATGACCCTTTTCTAATTAGCATTATAAGTTAGAAGGCAGATCACATGGAACCATATGGATAAAGCGACTTTTATATTGACAATGCAGTATAGATGTACAGTAGTACGAGCAACATTTTCTTTTTTTAACCTGAATGTGTGGAGTCAATTGGGTACATCCTGATGTTGCTAAAATTGTGGTCAGAGTCTATTATCGACAGGTCATTGATTATTGTTCATAATGGCATAGGTCTCCATTTCCGGATGGTCTATTCTTTACATGTAATAATATCATGTGTGACTGGCAGTGGATAAGGGACTTTGAGCTCATGCTTATCATAATAATGTACGAATATAGCTCATTGATAACGTCATCAATACGCATTATTATGCTTAACTCCCGCCTACTGTTTTTTATATATTTTGCGAAGCGTATAGGAAATGTTGCCATGGATCTGTATAAGTATTTTCTCAATTGCAGGCTTCTGTGAACCTGCATGTTAATGGAACTTGGGTAGTTAATCCGATGTAATGGCCAATCAGTAGTTTTATGATCAAATGTTTGCATCGTAGCCAACTACAAATTAATAAGTACATATATTTCTTTATGGAAGGTGCACGCAGCAGTCGTATCACTTGATAAACACAAGAATATTTTGAAATCTAATAATCCCCCAGATTAAATGTTTGATGTCAACGCATAGGTTCCACACATGCAGTTCCTTATTAATATCATAAATATCATGCTCATGAAAGTGAATTTTGTGTTTTAAAAAATGTGATATTAGTACAATGAGATGCAATTACAACACCACTTCTGTCATACACTCATATTGATTTAAGGTTACCTTGCCAAAACTTGGAAAGTTTGTTTCCACCCTATTAAATTTTAGCAAGTGCAAATTTAGTTTACCAAAATTATATTCTGACAACTATTGATGGTGCTTCAAGCTAAAAGTTAGTGCGGAAACTTTAGCTGGCAAGCGTTGCATGTTTAATAGTAGGATACTAAAATGTTAATTAGATGCAGTACAAAATCATTACATATTAAGGAGTTGCATTGCACAATGCTTTTCTGAACTTCCACTCGAACACCACCTGCTATATATGTGGTCATCGACATCGTATATTATAGGCTGGTGTCAACAATGTGTACGATCTTGCTGTATGATATGCATATCATTATATGCACCTCATACGGAATATGTTAATTATGTTGCAGAAGTTTAACTTAGTTTCACCTGTTTTCCGAAATGTAGCATTAAATAAGAAAGCAAACCGTATTCCTGATACTCAAATTTGATGAATAGCTATGCAAAGCCATTCATGTTGTAATATTATTCCAAGTTACTGAAAAAGTTGCAAATCAAGGTGTTATAGGAGTGTACGCACGTGAATGACTAGCTCTTGAAGACCGACTGACTGGTAATTGCGAATCGGTGAACAACCCTCAAAAAACTGCTCTTGAAATCAAAAGCTGATTTGTTTAGCAATGAAATTCAAGGACCTTCAGTGCAAACATCTGAAAACATATTGCTATAAGTTGGTCCGCATCTTCAGGTTGCAAAAACGCAGAGACAACCAACCAATGCCTAGAAGACTGCAGATTGTCAAAAAATGAAATTGTAGACTATTAAGATTATAGAAATCAGTGATAGAGTCCGATAAATTAAAAAGGTATTACAGTAATGGTGTGGGCTGTTTCTGCTTCTGTTGTGCTGGGACATCACGTCTCCTTGTTCTTCATACCAAGCTCCATATCCAGTCTGTCCCTGAGTGTTCAGAAGTTGGTTGCAAATGTCCCAGACCGTTACAAGGCATTAATCATAGCTAAAGTTAGTCACACAAGGTTTTAACAACGTTCTATAACTATAGTGGAAATCTGTTCTAGGTCGATAAATGTTCAGCATCATCATATTTTTTGGTTATTTGTTTTTTGCTTCATTATCGATTTATTAATCAGCCGTTATTTCCGATTATATTTTAAACATAGTTTGTAGGGAAATTGCTCAAAGTCTAAACAACTAAATGAATCAATTCACAATCTAAACCCAAGTTCATATTATTTTGTTATTCAGAAAAACCATTCAACATAGATTTGTCAACAACATTATTGGTGCAACTGTGGTATATGTATAACAGAGTTGAAGCTATGAGATGTTGCGAATGCTGGAGTTAACTTTTACTTACACTTATCATGTACTGTAGACCTGCATAGTAACAAACTCCATTTCCAACTTATTGGTTGCCTATTCTGGCATGCACATCCAACAGGCAAATCTATAGGTGCATTTCAAAAATAAGGGCCGTTCGATGATTAAAAATAGAACAGATAAGAGAAACAAATATGTATTAATTGTTCCATGCACATGCATCCCAAAGCAATTTGTAACATAAATATCATAATTTTTGATGCACTTTTAGTATCGTAACATAGTTTTTTAAAAACCTCTACATAAAATTCCGCCGCCTGAGCTAATTCAGCCTATCCAACCAGTCCAAAGCACTGCCATTTTCCACACCTCACTTTCCTTGAATCTTTGAAAGTGCAATAAGAAGTCATGTCTAACTCGAAAAATTATGTAGTTTTTGTAGCAACAATTCACTGAACTATACAATTTTTCCAACAAAATACTACTGCTGTTTTAGTATTGTTATTAATTTCCTTGCAAATACAGTTCAATTGTCAATAATGGTATTCAGTGACAGTCTTTATAAGTCTTCCCCAACACATCAAGATTTTGTAAGGTTGTTTATTGCCGTTTTGCTGCAACATATATTGATTTGGCCTCATGCAAGCTCAGGATGTAAAAATGATCCAAATTTCAAATCCCGTATTCCCCGGAGTGCAATGTTTGAAGAGACATTAGTTATATGCGAGGTATTTCTGGGGAAATGTGTGCGGTCGAAGGTCTTGTTCTACATAGTCCTTCCTACAAGCGAGTCACGCTACACTTGGTAGATCAATGGGCCTCGGAGCGCATCATTGCGTGCTTCACGTCGCTCAACTTCAAATTAAACAGCACCTACTACCTCCTCCCAACCTTTATTCAGTTAACCACAAAAGAAACGCAAACGCTATTGTTTATTGTCTGCAAACGCAAAACAACTGGAACTTTTTCGCAAACCGTGTGAAATATGAAATATGGTACACCTTTAACAATGCAATTGCGCTCCCACCAGTCTAGTAATGTACATTAGGCTTGTATGTATGAATTATTCAACTGCTCGCATAGTAATTATGGACAACGTTGGATGTTTTTTTATTGGTGGCACGGATCGTTTATTCGTAAAGTTCTAGAGATAATTATTGTGAATTTGGGTATGGGTAGCCATCACAAACTCCTTTAAATATTTTGGAATATAACATTATAACTGCAAATAACGTTGTTGATGCCATCATTGTGGTATTTTTATACAGAACCGATCTATGAAACGTCAGTTTTACTGCAAATATTACTCTAAAAAAAAAAATGCATGGCCCTTTGGGAAATTTTTGACTTCGCATGCTTTATGAGTGCAAGTGGCTTACATGCAAAGATGCGTGTCACTTGTACTCATGAAGCATATATGTATGTATGTAGGAAGTCTATTGAGGTTCCAATCTCATTTATTTCACAGCCACGTCATGCATGTGTGTGACTGCATCATGTATTTTATATGACCTAAAATATAAGTATTCACATATCTGTGACAGTGCTGCAAGTATGTACTATGCAACTGTCAGATGATATATATGAGTGAAACTATGGAACCTTCGTGTATAGACTTCAACATGTTTTGCATGTACACCAAGCTGCATGTGTTTAGCTTGCAAAATGTATATTGATAAACTTCCTCACCCATTTGTATAATACAGTATCTGCGAAAATGTTCATGGTGTTATTTGTTCAAATGCGAATGCTCCTCTCGAGAATTCAAAAATTCTACTGAAATGTGCCTGGAATAGTCAAATTGTACCCAAATTTGAATGTACTATATAGTTTTCATGCATTCAATTGTCAGATGCTCAAAACTTTGTTCAGTGAATCCCCACATGCAATGTAATACGTGAGTAGCTTTGTATACAGGGTGAGTCACCTAACACTGACCTGCTCAATAGTTTGTGATGGCCTTGTATGCCACGGTATCAAAGGTAGAAATGCAATGTCCTTTAAGGTCAAGCACTATTCCTGCACATAACCATAATTCACGTGTACTGCACACAATTTGAGCTATTGAGCAGGTCAGTGTTAGGTGACTCACCCTGTATGTATGTTTTACACCCATTTAATATTTGCTTGCAGTTCGTTTCATAATTTTGCCACGTTGTGGACGCTTATTTTACTTGAAATCATGAAAAAAAACATATTCCAATCTATTTATGGGTATTGTAAATCGACGAAATGCAAGAAGAAAGTCTATCTTTTGCAAAGTTTGTCTCATTCAATATTTATATCACGTATTCTATGCATTTGCATTATACTCTATTCCCGAGCACACACTTTGACCCGATAGTACCTCTTTAGGCGATCACTCCTATTTTTTGTCACCTCATCTTTGGCATTCTGCTTTTCACGTCTACTCTTCATCCATCCTCTACTGGGCCTTGGTTCAGAATACTCCTTTTGCTTCTGCTCCTCCTACATATTCCTATGTCACATCGCCAATCTTCTGTTGTCACACCATCTTCTCTTGTCACCACCCCTCTTCTACTACTGTCTCTTTCTCCATCAGGGCCCCTAGCTCATCATCCTGTTGGCATCCAATTGTATCCTCCTTAGCTCGCTCCGCATTCGATCATCTTTCGCCACCCCTCCTATATAAGTTTTGTTTCTTCCTGTCATTACCAATGTCGGCGATAACAGGCATTTCATCAAAAGGAGGCTCTGGGTAAATTTCATATTGCTCATACTGCTGGGTCTGAAACAAAACTACATATCACTTGCATATACAGTGTGTTCTTGGATCATTCATTGTTCCACCCGTAGCATTCATGCAAACGTGCTACAGTAATTATACACTTAACTGCATGTAGTTGCAGATTACACAAATTTGTGTAATGATGTTTATTCTGCATTTTGTCATGGCAGCAATTAGAGCTTGGTCACGGTCTCATATTTGTTTACAACCTTAAGAAAAATTCCTTCTCGCGATGGGTAAAACTATATGCATGACAGTATTTGCTTTGTGTTCGTATATTTGCAGCATCTGGACGAGTTGAGATTCGATACTCCAAACCAACGGAAGACTCGGTGAATGTCACTTGCCATGTGTCTGGTATCTACCCAAGTCCTACTGCTGAAATGATAATCTACAAAGGCCGGAGGCAGAATGCGGAAAACGTCCAAGGAACGAGCAAACTGGAGTCCCTCAAAGGAGATTCTTACCACGTGACCCTCTACAAAGTGTTCTTGGACAAAGATCTCAAACCTGAGACGACGTTCGAGTGCGTATTCTCCCTTCCTGAATTGGACATCTCTGAGAAGGACCTTCTAACTTATTACCCAGGTAAGATTGATGATTGCATGTATCCAAGCTTTTTGTGTCGGTTTACGTATAGTTCTGTGGTGTCCTGTAAAAGAATGACATAGATGAACGAGAACGGCAGGGAAATATACGTTGACGGGTGCGACATCTGCTCCAGACAAATTTAAATTAAAGTCTTCGCCAACTGGTGCACGCCATCCAATAACTCTGGACGTTAAGGATTGATTACTCGGCCAGACGTGCACCACACGGCAAGTGCTCGCACTTGTAGCCACTTGTTGTCGCACAGACACGTATTACGCCCTTTAATACCGTATCCTTCATATCATATACGTACCTAAATGAAAAGAGGAATTGGCTACGCCACCAGCTTATTTTGAAATTTTCAAAATTAATATCGGACCACCTGTAATTCAGTAAAGCGGTGGCCAGCTCCGATATTACATGCGCTTGTGATGTGGTTCCGACATTATGTTGCTCTGATATTAACTTACTCCGTAAATAATGTTGCCACGCATTGATTTGAAAGAGTGAATTACTCCTATAGCGTATACAGTACATAGCCCAAACAACAAATTCCCTCTTCATACAGCTTGAAAATTATTTGTTGGCATTATGATTTAGTGCTCGAAATTACATTGTATATCAGGATATGACACACACACAATCTTTAATTAGCGCTTTGTATCTCAAGAACCATTAACGATCGATGAAACTCTGCTCCCAATATGAAAACCTTGTAGAGCATGAATCGTGAAAATACTTAAATGAGTTGTTTTTAATTTTACTACATCTTACTCAAAATGCAAGTCACTCTATTGTAATAACGTGATATCTAGCTATGCATTTGCTGCGTATCTAACCAAACCATTGAAACCACAAAATGAGCAGTTAGTTGTTTACTTTAATAATTAGCTGTATGCTCTAAATTGTAAACATGTGCCAAATAGTATTTTTCTCCCACTTGGCAATCTCATCATCTGTCTTGTCTGATAATATTCTGCATTTTTAATTGCTTGTCAGAATACAGGGTGCGGTAAAAGTCTTGTCATTCTTTAAATATCTTTAAAATGGTAAATGATTGCTTTGTACTGTTTTCACAATTAAATAGGAAGTAATATGGGGAATACGAAATTCATATCGCAGGTGACCTATGACGTCATCTTCAAGGTCACCCATGTTTTAACTTTTCAACCGTTGAAGATGGGGCACAATTTCGAATTAGGCGATTCAAGAGCACATCCGATTTAGTTAATAAAAATTAATTTCAGAATGTTTGGTGTATTTATATTCCATACAGAAATATTTGAAATGTGGGGCTCCAATATGGATGATGTGCACTGCAGTGAAGTAACGCCTAGTTTACTAAGGGTTAGCACCTAGGTCAGGTTGCTGCTACATTTGTCTGGTTTATTTTCATACAACCCTTAGTAAACAAGGCGTCACTTCACTGCAGCACACATCATACATTTCTAAAGTTTATCAACGGTTTACTAATGACTTAATATGTCACGTGCAATATGATTTTCGTATTCCCCCATGTGACTTCCTATTCAATTGTGAAAACTGTAAGACGCAATCATTTACCATTTTATTGAAGAATGACCAGACTTTTGCCGCACCCTGTATATGCATTTTCATTGATAATACTTTCGTCTTTTTTGATCAGCATTGCACTTTCAGCGCGAATTAGTTGCTCGTCTTAAATTCGCCATTAATCGATCGCTGTATTACGGTACACCATGATGCTAAAATCGAGTTAAGAGTGGTGTCGTCTGAGAGTCATTTCAAAGTTTCATGCTGGCAAATTTTAAGCATGGTCAAATATACTTTATCCAAACTTGGAAATGAAATTACGAGGCAGCCGTCAGAATAATAGGTCTTAATGAAAATAGTGGCTCGCATGAAATAGATTACCTTCCATTTTGCCTTGTTACGAGGAGTAGAGAAATTTTGAAAGCACATTCCCTTTCTTATTTTTAGCATGCGAGGAGTGTCTTACAAACAAGGAATTAGCTCCGCACTTCGTCCAATGATTTTCTAAATTACCAAGTAGGTGCTGCAAGTGGTAATTTCATGATTTAGAACATCAGTGTTGTTGCGCGTGATGCGTTCACCTCGCATATAAATCTCTTCTGATCTCCTGTAAGGTATAAAAGCTTTTCTGCTCAGATGACATAACAAATAAAATATGGGTGGTTGTTCTTGGCACAAAATTTTCCAAATGGGTTATACTCGTAAATATTTTGGCTACATAAACTATATTCTTTGGACTTGAAATGCTAATGAGTATTTTGCAATGTTTGTCACTGATGTGTTGCACTGAGTTAATACATCACATGCGATGATTACCTATTGTCAAACTTCTGATTGTAACGTTTGAAATAACTAAAATGGAGACAAGACGTACATTTTTACAGAATATTAGTTTGAACATTGATATTTTCAATATGCTATAACTGAAATGTTTTGCTACAGGTACATTCTTTACTCTGTAATTCAAGTTTTTAATAGATATGCAAGATAATCACATCTGGAAATAATATGGCCCCAAGTATTATATTTTTGAACAATGGTAAATAATTTATAGCTAGCACAATATACAGCAGTATTTTTAAGAATTTTTGAAATGCTTTGGACTTTTGTGAAAAATGTTGAAATGGTATCATCAAATTGTCTCTTCCCCAGAGGGAGTATAGACAACCTCCAAGAGATCTGTGAGTGAGTTGCTTCTCTGGTATTAATAATTGAAGTGCAGCCTGCAAAAACGATTCAACTGTGTTTTGGATGTTCTGCGAAATGCGCAAAAGAAGTTGGAATCACAGTGCACAAAAAATCATTCAAAAACACGCAACGTTTTCCGTCATCCCTTGCAAGAAAATAACAATCCATAAATATTAACCGTATTCAGAACGTTGCAGTGCTGCATTAGAAAGTTCATTTTGCAAATAGCCTATAACTAATTTATATATAGGCTATCAGAATTTACTAAGTCTATTCGTTTTTCGAGGTTGTTTATGCTTCATTCAATTCTTAATATGTAATATGTAAGATTGACACTCGAAATACTTATTGCTAGGTAGTCTTACCACCATCACACCCAACAAAGTTTATACATACACCTGATATGATCCCCATTCATTCTTTTACATTTATTTGTTTAGGCTATTCGTGTTTTAAATTATGAATTTATTTCAACAATGTAATTTATATATCTGTTGTTTATGTCCATTTTGGCGAGTTTACATCCCCAAAGAGCAAAAAGTTGATAAACCACATCTGTGTGACGTTATTTATGAATATAATCCCTTTGACTTAAATGGGTACATACGTCTTCAACTCATCTTATTGCATATATTCACATGTAATTGTCTTTCAAGAGTTGGCATATTTTTTGCTGAAGTCATTCTAGTTTGGCCTGGAGTAACAAGCTTGTCATCCATCCACTCCACTCACTTTGCCGCAATTTCAAAAGATCTTTCGATTCTGTGAAAATGCATGCATTTACATTTTAGCTGCCATATTGATTAATGTCTGTGACGGCGATGATTTTTGCGTTGCCTGCGCCCTGGGATCCATCGCTGCTATAAATCCTTCTGTTTTATTAGGCGGCCAGAGGGAAATGAATCGATGGTCGTTGGATCTGATCAGAAGTATATTTTTTTACATGCTACTTTCATTTTTTCCATTCTCGCTCCTTTCTCACGTTTTTCGTTGAAGACGGATCGATGCGTTTCATTCCTCATATAGCATATATATACCTCCACACACCCCTCCCTCCCTATTTTATTTTGATCCTTTCAGATCTTAAAATTGCAATTGGGAAATCGCAACCGCGTGCACTGACTCGTGCTTCTGTATAGGGTATAGAAGAGTAGTGAAAAGTTGCGTGACACCAAAGTTTGCAGCCCACTGGGGGACGATGGACAATATTATAGGCCACCAGTGGGATATGGTAAAGCCAGAATATGCTGGGAAACGAATGCAAATTGCATGCAAACAAACAATAAATGCCGTGAAAACATCGACACCGAGCACGAATTTAATTACACTTAAACGAAGGTAGCGATGGGAGATGTCACTGATGGTTCCATAAATTTCAGCCTTCTTTTATTAACGATCGACTGAGCTCATAATTCTGTCTGCGGTTTCGCTATGCACATGTCTCATTAATGATAACATTGCTGCGATGATTAAATAAAACGAACTTTAACAAATGACATGTTATGCCACACTGATGCGTCCCGCCCCACCTTATGCATATATTCACAATGAAATGGTTTCAAATTGTCTAAATATACAGTCTTGTAGTCGGTGGCAACTGTCTAGGGCGTGGCAAAATATAAATGACAATTCCATGACTGATATAGTAATATACACGACATTTACACTGCATGGTGATCAATAATTTCGCCAAATAACTTATCACATTACCTCTGTTACGCCTCTGTGCTGACATGTCCGATTGTTAATCATCCTTTTCCCATATTTGACTTGCATTATTTGGCACAATTTAAAATAGAGAATCCATTTGCATAATCAACACATGGAATTGTGCATTTCAATTAGGCTATTTGGTGAAATGGCATTGATAGCTATTGTTTGAAGTAATAGGAAATTTAAGTACTGTTTTCTAATGGCATATGTTTTATTTGGTCATTATTGCAACATGCACATTTGATTTGTTCAGTCAGCAATATTTGGAATAAGCGATAATTAAATGCAGGTAACTTCGATTGTCATTATGCACCTTTAAAATTGTTAAGTGAATGTATACATACATATATTGGATTGGACTGTATGTGAAGTTGAATTTTAAAATTGGACATGTGTACATTTAAGTTAGTTCAGAAATCAAAAGAATAAGTCCACAGTTCTTTAAAAACTCAAGAGTTTGTCGCATAGGAAAATTCATGAACTCACAATGTGAAATTTTATTTACGTATAATATCATGGATTTTATTTTTATTGGCACTGTGCAAGCCTTACAGATTTTAAAGATGTGGACAGCCAATCTGTATTGACTAACATTTTACATGTTAAATTTAATCCACGAAAACAATGCTTTCAAACTTTTGGCAAATTGCCCCCATTCAACATTCTCCTGTGACTTTTGTTTAGCTGGATTTTTTTTTGAATGGCATTGGCTTATGGCGTTCAATCGTAAGCCAAATCTTGGTATCGATATATTTCTATACCTTCATCTCCGCCTGGAAGTTTTCTTTCTGGTTTTTCTTAAGGAATCGATGCAACCGGTCGTTCCTTTTCTCTTGAGCTTATTCCCCCGCCTACTTTTAGACGTAGCTATTGCTTCCCTTTTGGCTAACGTAATTTCATCCATACTGCATCGACCATTTTGGTTTCCCTCTTGCCATTGTTCTCCTGACAGCCAACATCACTGCAATCATACCAGTTTGGATGTGAACTTGTTGTATATCAATCCCACCTCACAAGGTGGCAATGGAGGTAGTTTCGGATGAAAATGGGCCCTATGTTTTCATTGTCTGCTTGCAATTTTTTGCATTGCTGCTTGCGAACTCTTGCATTATTTGCATCTACATTGTGGCACTATTCAAATTCACACGCTTTGCGCGATCTGAGCCTTGCAAGTCTCTACAGAACGGCAAAGTGAGAGAATTGAAATGTTGAGAACGAGCAAGACCAAATTAGGTTATAACTTTTCACTGCGTGAATGGTCTCAGTTTTTCAATCCGAGGGTATGCAATGTACCTACAACAAATTGTCGCAGCAACGCTCCAATTTCACATCGTCTCCAAATGTGTATGTCATACTTACTGAATCTGCTGAAAAAACATCAGTTTAATGCCATGTAATGTAAATATTTTTTATGTTAGTATTAGTTAAAGTTGGGAACAAACTGTATACTGGGTGAACATAAAGTCTGGAAACATTGCTGATATCTTTTGAACTGTGATAGATAGGGGAATAGTGATGCGGTGGTTGAATATAACGTAATACAGTCCCGGACGGATGTTGTGTTCGGATTCCTGTATGACCTTTCTTTCAAGGTCATTGGTGTTCTACCTTTTCAACCGGTTAAGATAGAGCACAATTTCGAATTAGGCGCTGGAAGAGCGCATCCAATTTAGTTAATAAAAATGATTTTCAGAAAGTTTGGTGCATTTGTAATCCGTAGAAAGTTTTTGAAACGATAAATGTTGTGCTCTGCAGTGAAGTGACGCTTCGTCTACTAAGGGTTAGCACCTAGCTAGGACAGGTTGCTGCTACATCTTGCAAGTTTATTTTCATACATGGCAAGCAATCCACTTCTTACAACCCTTAGTAAATGATTCGTCTCATCGCTGCAGCACACAGTTGTAGCCCATCACCCTTTTTAGTTCACTCCATGTTAATTTAAAAGTTTAACAAAGGGTTATATTGAATTTCTGAATTGGGTTGTTGGGGTTTCACATGAAAGTGAATGATGGCCTTTGGTGGACCAACGAAATGACCTTGAGAATGTCATTCAAGGCCATATGATGTCCCCAACGCATATGAACCAAAGTATAGATTTCCTATATGTTGGGATAAGTATTCGTATTCATGCACGGTATATATGGCGAATAATGACCTTACTTTGGCACTACCTATAGTATAACTTTCATGAATGTGTATGTGCGTGTATCTATATACTACATACAAATCGATCAATTCTGCAGGAGGCCAGGTGTTTATGAACACTAAGTGGAGCAAAGTTGTATGGTTCGCTTTCAACACATGGATATTTAATACAAGTTTTCAATGGAGATACACTTATTGGATTGACGGCTAAATATTATAATACGTATTCGACTGCGCAGTTCACAAGCTATTGATAAATTGTGCTTGTCATTGCCTAGCTACTGACAACTGCATTGAATGTCAGCAACGTTCGAATAGTTTTATACCATGCCAACAATAATTACTCAATATAGGTATCTGAATTTAAAAGCTTTATGTTCGAAAGTGATCATATCCATTGCAAGTGAGTTAATAATGTGTCATTAGATAAGTACTTGCTTGATATTGATCTGATGCATCAGATGCAATCACCGGTAAACCACCATCAATGAATCGGTTTAAATCACTTGTTTAAGCCAATAATGTGTGGGTTGCTTCTTCCAAACCAGTGCTCATTTTCACTTTGCAAGCGAAATAGCTGTAAGTGTTCTGTTTTCCCTTTCAGATGAGTGTAGTATATACTTGGTTGTCTGTGACCTCAGTTGGTTCACCAGAAGCCAGAATTTCCCTTAATTGCTGCTCGTGTTATCGCTGGGGTACTTGGGTTTGTGACCATCATCGATCCAAAGGCCCATTTGCGAACGCGTACTACTTCCAATGGAAACATGTAGCAAATTACAGATGAATCTTGTTGGGTTGTGCCAATGCAGCAATGACTACATTTAGAGGTGTGCCAAAAAACGCAATATGAGATCGAAACGATTAATCTTTTGAATTCTCTTTAATAGTAATAAAGCTGTATAAAAGAACATCTTACGATGTTGTACATTTAAAGCATATTTTCGTTTATTATAGTTTATGGAAATCCTTGGCTTGCTAAATATAAGCACTTCAATATTCTGTATAGAAATGGCATACAACTTAGGAAATAATTTAAAAGATGTCATAGAGGAAAGGATATTTGGGGAAAAAAGGAATAAATAAATGTTAGAAATTAAATAGTGTGCTTGAAGGCACACATTGTTTCGAAACCTTTGTCATAATATCCTATGTGCTAGTCGAAAGTACGTTTAGTGTCTAAAGAGAAAAAAACAGTACCCAACATTCGGTTAAAAATGGCCACAATCAATCATCTGATGAATCGAAGGCAATGTTTTTGAGAAGAAACATTGAAACTGATATGAAACTTCATGACGGTGTGTATAGAAAAGACGATTGACACCGGTATACTGGTCCCATCCAGTAACTGATGAACACAGCCACTCGCCAAGTCCATGTGGTCTTGATGCTGAACGAAAAAGAGGAATGTGTCACCCAACATGTTAGCATGCGACTTGTAGGTCCTTATTGAAAACTTGTAGAGTGAGAAGTAGAATGGAACCACTGGTGACGAGAGGCAGGTCCATGAGACACTTTTCAAAAACCCACTCGTCTTAAGGTGGCATGCGCTTCAATTAAAGGTTTTACGGTAAATAAGCCAATAGGAAAAAGATCTGAAACACCCAACGGCCCAACAAGAATGGGCGACCTTATCTGTTTTTGTTATATAGTAATTTTGTCTTGACTCTTTTATCCTCTCGACCATTTATTTGGCCACGAGGTATTTGGTTGTTAACATCACCCAAAATCTACCAAACGTGAGCACTGGCCAATTATTACTGACGAACATCTAAGGGTTAATTATTCTGCATCATTATAATTCGCTCATTCATTTAGAGTCCAATTTGCGGAATGAGTTTGAGGTTTTCTATACTGACCTAAGGTCAAAGCTTTTGCATACAACCAGATTACCTTAATTGTCTTATGTGTATTGCATGTGTATTGTGTATATTTACAATGGTTTTGCTGTTAAATTCGCATACGAGGCATATAGATAATTAGAAAAATTACTTAAACAGTTATGAATTTTGGAGAATTTCGGAGATATATTTTATTTTGGGTATAGAAGCATGTATGCGATAAAGATGATTGAGGGAAGGGGGAATTGGTAACAAAAAAATAGGGAAAAGTTGACAGCGTACTATTTGGGCACTTTCTTAAGAAAATTGTTCCTGTAAAAAATGATTTTCAGCAAGAGGTGGAGTAGACCTACAATACGTATTCTGTTATAGGAAACTACCATGTTTTCTTTTTCGCTATGCTGGCATGTGGCACACGAGTTATGACGATGTGATCAATAACTGGTTGCTTTGACAAAGGAATAACTTGTTCGATGTACTTGAATTGTTGTAGATGCCTAGTGCCTTGTCAATGTCAATCTCCACATTTGCAGTGAATATTGTGACAGTTACTTATTGTCTGATAACTAATTTATACGTTTGTAAAATTCACTCAAATCATAACCTAAACACCTGGGTATAGGCCCTAAATAATTTAAATACTTTAAATCTGACAGTGCTCAATCTATATAAATATGCAGGAAATTAAAATATGTAATGACGATTGGGTTTGCTTAAATCATTTTGAGGCTTTTCTATAAAACTTTTATTGCATGACATGTGACGTTATAAACACATTTTCCTCCGGTGAGAAGACCAACTTTGCTGATTAGTCTTTTTTATTCAACCAAAATAGCAATTCTTAAACAGGCAATATACTTTTGTTCCACCCTGAATAGCTGTTGAAATGTTTTTAAAACTCAACAGACCATCTCATTCTAATCAGAAAGACTTGTTTGTATAGGAAATAAAAACACACTTTCCTCCTTTTCATTTGCTGCCGGCAAGCTGAGATTGCCATTATACACTGTCTATAAAAATGTAAATAGAAAGACAACAAATTATTCATATTGAAAGTGGAAAATATATATATATATAAATAAAAAAAAAAACAACAATTGTACTGCAGGGATATTATGTTACATGTTTAAATATACGTTTTTAAACAATAGCATTATTAAAATAACTATTCATTGCAGAGAAGCAAGTCTCGTTAGTTTTAAATGAAATTAATCAATATTTCAGGCTGTGCAAGAATAATTATTGTTATTAATTCCAAAGCTATAATTTGTAAAGGGTTTGCTATTTAGCAGGTTGTTCACACTGTAAATCCGATTTACTGGTTTTATTAGCTACACAAAAAATACTTTCAGTTTTCAAATCCTATTTATCTCTCAATGATTATTGTAAATGTTCAATGAACAGCATAGTAAATAGGATTTAAATAGTATGTTTAGCATAAATGTGGTTATTAATGGTCCAATGGATAAATCATGACTTCATCTCAGTGCCAAAATATGTGCTTTATGGTGAACTCGTGTACTTAATCGGTTTCGCTGATATCTTTCCGTTCTTTCATTGTGAAGTATGTACCCTCTTATCCTGCAAAGAGTCTAAAACAATATGCGTTGCGGTGAAATTTGTTGGCACATATGCTGCAACTCTTTAAAAAAAAATGCTACAAATATTGAGTATAGTATTTGAAGTAGGCTACATGCTCAAATATTTATTGTCGGAGTATTTTCGAACAAAGATATTGTTAAATTTTAATGAAAGGCGTGGCGACTAACATACCTTGACATAAAACTTTCAAAATCCGTATTCTGCTTAAGGCGTTATATGCCATGCTACTTTCAAGTTTCATGTACTTGTTGTATTAGTCATAGTTGGCCCACCAAAATCAATATCTGATGTCGGCAAAAACAATTGTCTTGATCTGAGTGCAGTGTGCATTTTATACGAATGGTTTTATTGCAATTGGACATGTGTTAGAGCTTCAGAAATTATTATAATGTCAAGGGATAGCCCTACACCAAATGTGACACAGATGAATTTTAGCAAAAACCACTAGAGTTAAAATATTTATTCACTAGCATTTGAAATGCATGAAATTTTTTCTGTAATGGCATTCCGTTCATATAATAAACATGTTTTAATGAATAGTAAAAATATATAGCTCCTTTGTGCTGAAAGCAAAATTTATATTCCACTTTATGGATCATGCATAAATGATGCCGCACGTTTTTGACGATTTGCAGACTACACCCCCCTGCCCTCTTGCTCGATCCTTCACGTAGTATTTTATTTGATTTTATAGCTGATGTTCGATCCAAAGACCTATGGTATGTCACAGAATGAGAACTATACTATTTCTACAATGCGTATATAGTCACCCTCTTGTGGCTGAATGTATAGACTGCTAAGTTGAGGATAGGGTTGAGGATATCATAGTTTAGTTGCAGAATGTCTGTGTTGTTTTATTCATATATGAATAGGTAAAGAGGATTTTGTGTGAACATGTTGTCCAAGTGCAATTTCATCTGGCGCCACCAAAGTGTACACAGCACGTAGTGCACATGCGCATTAAGAATTGCGCAAATTGTGGATTCTAGATATATATACTAGTTTGCAATTTTCTTTACTAAATTTTGTTTGAAATCTGAGAGCCCTCAGTCTAGCAAATTATTAATTGAGCAGCATGCATCTTTCCACACAAAGTGATAGGGAGGGTAATAAAAGTGGGTTCATTTATTTCAAATCCTGCGCATATAAATTCCAAAAATATATTGCACTAATATTTATGTATATGCTGGCACATGCAAACGATATATGCAATTATCTTTTGATGAGAACAGATTAATTTTCTACAATTTCATAAACTCATTTTTTCACATAATAAAAGTCAAAGCAAGATGTTTTGCATATTTGATATGATTTCGAAAATATCTTGGGACATATGCAATTCATGCTGAAATGGTGGATGTAAATTATTCAAGCTCTATATGATCTTTTTGGCTGTTATTATTTCTAAAACCACATTTTAGGTGTTAAATCGAGTTTCATAATCGAAAGCTTTATTTTTGTTGTTGGTTAACATTACTTTCTTTTTGATGCAACAAAATTCAATAGCTCACTTATGGTACCTAGAATATTGTTTTAATAATGAATAATGAAGTAAGATAACAAAATTAGCATATACGTACTAGGTTTTTGTTACCTAATTATACCACTAGCGCATAATATATGCAAGTTTTCTTAAAATGCACTTGTTTTTGTGAAACATTATAGTCTGTGTGCATTTCGTGGCTGTGCTTAGTACGTATAGGCTGACATCTCTTGAGAAAACCGATTTCATTGATTTAAAATGTCTAATTAGGAAGTTTTAGAGTGTATAGGATGTTGCTGGCATAGTGACATGATTGCTCACGGCCATTAATAAACGGTATCGTGTTTGTGATCTGCCAGTTCATAATTACATGATTAACCTCCATATTGGATTGCTAATTGTAAGCACATCTTTTTCAGTTTGCGTTACACGAAACTATTAAATTGTTGCTATAGCCATATCATGTCACTTACATCAGAAGTAATTATTCTATAAATACGTCTCGTCATAAACTTAACTACAATGCACGATGTAAATTGTATTAGGAAAACGTTGATCATCCTTGAGAATGACATATACTATGGGCCTAATTAAAATTGGCAGCTATAAATTGGTTAAATTAAAAATATATTTGGTGAGAAATTAAATTAAACTAGGTATAAATAATTTTGTATTAAATTGAAACCTGTTTGTACCTGAATCACAATACACCAAACTATTTTTTACAAGCTTTTCTTTAAGGTGGAACATCAAATTTGCAGATTTTCAAAGTTGACAAGTGTGATGCACACAGTCACCACCAGGGCGCCCCCTGTTGTCACGTATAGTCCTTAAAACCGGTTTGATGTTCCACCTTAACTTCACTTGGATGTCTCGATGTCTGGATGGATGTCAGTCTCGCCATCCTGTGATTGGTTAATTTAAGCATGTCTCCATCGTTATTCCTATTTTAATAACTTTTGCTTTTCAGGCAGATAAAAGTGACAATGTAGTTTAAGTAGGATAGGAACGTTCATTAGACCCAGGAGTCAGTGACTACTGCTCTTTACACCAAAGAAGGCACTCCAATTCTCCTAGCCTCCCCCGAATTAGGCGAGTCAACTGGGAAGGACGGGGGTGCAAAGTGCCAAAGTGCAGTGTGTTTCCAAGACCGTGCAGACACAGGGGTGCAAGCAATTGGTACTGCACTTCGCACCCCCGTCCTTTCCAGTTGACTCGCCTAATTAGGGGGAGGCTAGGAGAATTGGAGTGCCTTCTTTGGTGTAAAGAGCAGTAGTGATGTGAACGACTAATATACATCCTAATACATAAATACTTACTATACACAGGCAATTGTTGCAGTCAATTTAAAATTATGTTTATGTACGTATTTAGGATGTTTTAGTTGTTCAGAGTACTAGCCTCGTATCATTCAATATATCTCCCATTTTCTTTGCTGTCATAAGACTTTTTTGTGGACGATATAGCTAGGCGTTAGTCGTCCATAATACTTTTTTGGTTCTCTGAACAAATGCTCTTTTTAAGTCCTATTTTTGCACAAGGCTGAACATACGGGACTAAAGCGAAATGAAACATGACGAAGCTGAAATCCTCGTCGATGACATTTTGCTCGATTTTCGCTTGAGCCTTCATTATTCACAGCGTAAAATATTGATGCTTGACGCTTCGTCTACGTTGACGACAAAAGACTTGGGAGGCACCTGTGACGCATTTGTCCTGATTAAACAATGCAATCGACAAAATGTATATACGTGGCTAAAATTATATTTCAGAAATTGCATGTCAGGGATTTATTTCTGAAGAAGTTGCTATACCTAATTTCAACACTATTAGATTCGATTCAGCATAGTAAAACGTCAAAGGCTATATAAAACTTCCTTTCACTGCATGTATGCATGTGCAGACTGACAAGGGAAATAATAGTAAAGAAGAACAGTTTTCTTTATACGTTCGGCAAAGAAACATGTTTTTAGGATATTGAAAATGTCATGTCAGAGTGTAAACGAGTTACCATATTGAGGGAGCCTTATACATATTGTTTACAAAGACGAGCCACGAAGCTCCTCAATTGTTAAATTTGTAATAGGTACATGACGGTGAATTGAAGCTTCGGTTGGCGTTTATGTTTATTTGTAGCCAATTTTACCTAATTCATATGGGTTGGTAATTTTGCAATATAGGCATCATATAAGCCTGACATTTCTCATGAAAGTTTCAAGATATTTATTTTGCTGAAAGGCACCTTAGATCCGAGCTGCACTTCAACACAGTTCTGCCATTAGCATATCTGAGGATATAAAAACAATTATAACAATTTGAACTAATACCATTATAAACATACATAACAGTATGCACCGCGATGCTTTTACTCATGACTGACTCGGATTTTAAGTGATTGCATATTACATCACTTAAAAGCTCAAGCAGTCCGATGCAATTATTTTTAGAGTGCCTCATCCAAGTTAATATAATAAAGTCTTTGTGAATTGAATATGACTGCTATTAACGAAAATTTAATTCCACATTTTATTGTTGTATCACCATTAAAGAAAACATTTCTATATTCCTCTGTACAACACTGATTCATTAAGTTTTAATGCTCTCATAAACATTTCATTGGTGGAAAATTAGGAGGTGCATTGTTCAAATCCGCATATACTCTATGATGGAGTGGCTTTTTCCTTTCTGGAATGGAAAGGTGTGTGTGAAACTTTTATATCCTAGGTATGTCTGGGTGTCTCATTTCTCTCCTAGTGTACGTGGCCGTTAATATTTAAGTAGTCCTTTGGAAAGGCGAGAATTAATTGCGGATGCTCGGTTAACGGTAGGTGGGTAGGACGATGTTTCCTCCGGGAAAGCTTCCGATTCTGATGAGGATTTTTTCCTGTCAAAGCAGACATAGACGGGTTGGTAGAGTGATGACGAACGACGGCACCGCTTTTCTCGTCTATATGGCGATGAATCGACCAGCGACTCCTCCAAGATACGAAATTATCTGCTCGCCTTTTTGACATCCCAATCCTGGGCTTGAATCATTCCAATTTCCACGTCATGAACGGGCTTGGACCTTGCTAATAAATAAATCCATGCCTGACATACCCAAGCTCAAACTGCCACCTACTGTAAATTACGTATAGAATACAGCTCAATACTGAGATTTGTTAAGCATTAATCATATCGAGTAAGATTTCGAAATAAGTTGCTACAGTATTTGGCAATTAGTGGTAAATGACACAATAAGCAGTTATAACCCATAAGGAAGGAAGGAAAGGAGGAGTTGACTAATCTAAATCAAGCAGGATGGGTTTGCAGCATTAAGTTGCACATTTGTTACCAATGGTTATGTGATGCATTTGAACTGGAAAATATTTTATCATACGTAAAATATAGTATGGGGAACTTAAAGTGAGCTGACAATATATTTTTTCACCTCGCTGAATAGGTCAGTTTGCATTTGCGAACCTCCTTTCTTAATCACCCCCGTCCAATTTTTTGTAAGACTTGCTTCTTTCTGAGATTTCTTCGATTAAGTTAAGTTTCAGATTACCTTGAAAAAACCTTGACAGTTCACCTTTTATGTTGAAGTTTTTCAACCGAAGTTGTCATAAGCAGGTTCTCCATGCATTACAATACAATAGCCAGCCAATAACATGCTGCAACAATTTATGTACCTACGTGCTCGTGCATACAACAAAAGTCTATGGCTAATGATTTGAAATTTGCAGTTTCGAAAGTGAATAAATTAATCCAGAATTTATTAATTTTGGGTAGATTAAGTGCACATAACACAATCGTTGAGCTTTTGTCATTCTGGTCCATTGTGGTAGGCTGCATTACCGAATCTAATCTGAACATATTACTTTAAAGATTATTGTTAAAAAGTAATTTTGTATGCAGGTCTGCGTATTGCAGAATGAGTTGCAGGTGCTTAACACAATTGTCAGCATTTTAAAAATAAACGTATACATTATCTGAAATTTGCTGAATCATTGTGCACTCTAATCCAGGCTTATGAAGCTCGTGCTGGAAAATGTCAAACAAGCGAAGGATGAGTTTTCATGTTTCTATGTTTAAAAATGTATGTATTGAGGTCGTATTTAAAGGTGTTATAGTAGTATATGGGCATTTAACAAAAGGTGTTCTTGCATCTGTGTGCAACCTCCACAGTGACCTGCCAGAAGGTCCATTGGCACCAACCAGGCATGGCTGTTGCCAAGTGCTATAAGAGCTATCAACACAATTCCCATGTTTGATGCCAAATTAGACTCCTTCCTAACTTTGGCATGCACCAAAATTTAATTATTGATACAGCTGAAGAATCGGTCAACAAAAATAGTGGCAATAATGATAACCTCGTTTCTAAATGCCAGTACGAAATTTGAAATATTAATGAATTTAGCATTAAACTGATGTTGAAGCCCTAATGCTTGTAAATACTGAATGATGGGCAGTTGTAATTATCCAGTATATACGTTCGTGTAATAGTAAAATTGCACCAACTCATGAACCCTTTTAACAGCATGTTGTGTTCTCCTAACTTCCCTTTTTACTGGCATTTTAATTGAAAGCGGCTTCTTCACATACAAGGTACTGCTCACATGGTTATTGGACAATGAAACCTCGTTACTGTCTCGTGCTCGTGATAAAGCCTGGGCCAGCTATTAAATTATTCGTGCTTATGGCTTCGGTGTGTCATCACCAACCCCCACTGCGGTTTTGTCACAGGTGATGACCAAGGATACCTGGCTATATGAGGATTTTTGGTGTGGACGGTGTCATAAAAAGAAAAACGCCAGCACTAATCTTTACCGAAATACGTGGTTCTTGCCTGCCTCAGGTTACATGAGGCTGTTCAGCGAAACTACATGCTTCAGTGATGGCTGTTTGCCGAGTCGATTACCCAATATCTGTATTAAGGTCGCTAATGCCCGCCTCAAGACAAGGGATGGGTGGTTCCATTTCGTTTTCGTTGCTTTATAAGCTGTCAAAGTACATCTTCTAGGCAAAGGGTATTTTTATTCAGAAGCAGGGGTAGAACAGTAGAAGCTCAAGAGTAGGAAAAATATTGGGATTTAATAATGGAAAACCTCATATAGAGTATTTATAAAAATCGGGTGCCTTCTTTGAAAATCAATTTAGGAAACTTGCAGTTTGTAGACGCGGTATAGTAATTGAAAACTCTGAGGACACAATCGATAAATGGCTTAAAATTGATGCCTCATGATGAGTTGGATTTTACATGTGCTAATGAGCTGAACTCACCTTGGCATGGTTATAATGAAATGCTAGATCGAAGGGAGTTGAAAAGGATTTGGCATAATGCAAATGGTAACCAAAATTGTGGTTTTAATTTATCCTAAACATGTATTAATTTTATTTGTTATAACTATCTGTGAAATGAGCCAACTTTTTTAATATTTGCAATCCTCACAAAATACGTGTTTCTAGTAACAAGAGTGTACCTATTCTTATACATTAATTGATGCCAATGTCACAGGTGCAATTATTGTCATGATTATAATTTTTTAACATTCCTTGAATACATAAATTGATTTGTTATTATATATGCTTATACATACTTGTAATCAAATTGCGATAAATCTACCAGGTGTGTATAGTATAATATAGGTCAGCCATTATAACTAAACATGTTTTATATTCAGTTGCGCAAAATTCTAGTGTTAGTTTAGCTCTTGCAATGAAGAAAAGATGCATGGAGGTTATTACCCTCGTCGACCTTTACAGTTCTGTGGTTTGGTAGGAAACAAGAGGTAGTGGAATCGATTTTCTATAAAATCGTGTTATCGCCTCATTCTACATAATGAATGTTCTAATAAATATCTTTTCTCTTTTACTCTTCTTGAGATATTAATTTTCGAAAATGGGGCGCTTTCAAAAATACATTCCCCCGCGTGGAATTCAATAAATTCGTAGAAAGTAAAAACATAATATCGCAACGGTATAAGACATCATTTTTATTTAATAAGCCCAATAAGTTTTGATAACATTCCTGCCAAAATAAAAACATTCAGATATTATATAGGCTACACTATTGGCTTTGAATTTTTTCTAATTGAACGGAAGGGCTCTGTGACTTAGCAAAATTCATTGCTTACACCTGCAGAGCATATAACATGTATATAGTATATAGCATATAGTATTATGTTCTTAGACACTGTAAATTAATGCACACCCAACACATACATGTTTCAGACATTTAGTCAAATAAATGACATCAATTGTCGCATTTCATTCGTAAATCTACTAAATAATAAACGAATACAATTGAGGTTGCACACTTATTTTATTTCAGTTTAATCGTTGTTGTCCGCTCACATTTCCCTTGCGGTAAAGTCGTATCAAATTCATATCAAACTCGATCTGGACCCCTAGATCCAATTGCATTCAATTCATATCAAAAATTTGGTGCCAAACATGTTAAACATCCAATTTTGCATGTCTAATTGCCAGCTGTGTAGCTAAATGGATCTGCACCAGATCTGTATAACAACTTCAGATCTGGCCTGATGTTAGATCTACAGATAATTAGATCTGAGGCCGGATATGACTTCTCCTGTGCATATACTGATTTGAATTATTGTGAAGCTACAGTTCGCAGTCAGCTGCGTTTTCCTGCAGATCACCGTCCAATTACGCTGTTCCATTATCACCAAACTGCAAACAGTATGCTTCATTTGATGCGTGCAGTTTGTAGAAGCAGCACAGATGTTCACACTTTAATCTGGCGACGTGGGATGGTCAACTTAGCGGATTACTGCCGGTCTTTATGGATGGAGGAAACAGTGGTATTGGAAGAAAACCCGTAAAATTGGACGTACGATTATAGTCTCGCCTTTGGCCTTATGCTCGTGCGTCATTCGGAAATGATGCCAACTCTGGTTCCGGTTTGTTCTCGCCAGTTTCCACCAAGCACTGAAAGATGGGGTCGGCACGCATGAACCCGGATAAACTGCAAAATCGTGTGTCTATTCGCCAGCAGCGCCACCCATCTTGAAACCAATCTGATGCGTTGACGTCGCCGACGAACATCGATCGGACGTGCCATAAATTAATAACACTTCCGGTGGGTCAACCTCGTCCCGGCTCTATCCGTGTAGGCTATCCCGTTGGCGGTGTTTTATTTATGACACCCATCTCAGCGCTATGCTCCCCCGTTGCCATGGCGACGTGCACTCATCCTGGGTGCACTCGTCGCTGGCCACGTTTATTCGTCACCAGGGAGTGAAAGCACAAATTGCTCCGGACGATTGTGGACAATTCCACTCGCATGGGATGCTTACGGCGTGTCTGTGAACACACTAGATACGTATATACCCCCTTACCCTCCTGTACCTTGAAGATTCCTAGGGGTTAATGGTCTTCTGTCTACATCCCATCACGAGCTACTGCTGGCCGATTGTGCACAATTGCACGCATGGTATGCGAAAGACATCTCCAACAGCCTGCAACCATCTCCCCCCTCCTTATTATATTGTATATCCTCCCCTTTCTTCCCAGGAATCCCAGGAGAGGACTAATTGTCCTTCTACTCTGACAGGATCTACAGATATGATTGGCTTTCACTGTCCGAGACCTCTCATCCCTTTCTGGAGCACTACAAATCATTATCTCTATATACCCCATGCTCTAGCTTCCTCCATTCCCCAGATCCCTAACCCGCTGTAGCACAAACATCTTGATTGCACCTTTCATTACATGAATGGTGTCTGAGAACCCAAGCCCTGAAGCAGCTAACTCCAAAATCTACAGTGTGCTTAGGGCCAACTATAGACTTTCGAAGCGTGAGATTATTTCGATGACACAAAGAAGGGCTGGGAGCATTGCACTGGATAGATTAGAAAAGACGTGTTATATGAAGGAAGATGTCTGGATATGAGAAATGATTGTGGCATATGATGGAGGATGTGGTTTTCATATAGATACCCTCGAGGATTGTTCGCCATTAAAGCTAACATGTATTGGCATAAATATGTGTAGCCTGCATTTAACTGAAAGAGGGTTGCAGATAAATTGGAGCCGAATAACATGAGCTTGGATTCCATAACATTACTGTAAACAGTATTATTCACAACAGATTGTATATTTTGTGTTCTAGATTTCTCATTGTTTAAAACCCATCCTAGATTTCTAAAAGAACATTTGCAAGTGGAAAAACATGATATTTTGTATGTCATCCAAGCCGTTGGTGCTGCTATATATTCCTATCGAATAAATAAATATTACACGTTATTTTCGACATTATGAACACCCTGTAGCATGCTTCAACCTCATCATTCTTGCAGACGTCGTTGCATGCACATTTGCAAGTTTAAAAAATTCCAACCTACATATTACCATACCACATACATTCTAAACATGCGGCCTGTTTGCTGTATAAAGAATGCGAGTGGAATATTGAAAGAATTCAGGCTTATACTCTTAGGAGACATATAGGCAGATTTGCTGTCGGCATTTTCCTACATAATGCATAATGCAGGTTTTCTTAGAGTAAGTGATTGAGTGAGGGATTTGGTTATATATTGTGGGGTTACTGTGAATGGGCAAAATTGGCAAGAGCAACCTGCAACAATCTTCTTAATATTACTTTTTTTAAACAATGTTTAGAAACATTCTGCAACATGAAATACAAAGTTATATGTGTTGCGAAACCTTGCCAGTTCTTAGTGAATGTATAGTGTCCATATATTGCTACATGTGTAGCATTAAAAGTCTTTTATCAAGCTTACTCCAATGCGAATTGTGATTGTGAGGGGTCAGCCTTAAATCATTGCTATATCCTGTACACTATCGTTGGGGAACAACTTTGGGAATGAGATCATTTCCATTATTGTGACTGTATGCAGTATAGTATAGTATGCGTCACATGCTCCTTTATAGGTTACAATATCTGTGCTTGCTGACTTCCAAATGCCTCGGTGCTAATTAGTGAAGACAGTTTTTGTAAGATTGTGTTGGCCAATAATGTGGAACTAGGATGCTGAAAGCCCCAGTTAGTATCCCTCTCTTGGGACACGTGTATATACATTGTAAGCAGTGCAGAGTAGAGGGGATCGTTGGCGAGTTTTATCCCATACATTAAATTATCCGCACTATTTCTGAGCTCGTTCGCACTCTCTTTTCTGGCGGTTCAGATATCCAGTTTAATTTCCTAACGAGATCAACTGTATATACATACAGGCTATGGTTGTTGCGTGGCAATTCATGCAGAAACGTGCTTGAAATAAACAACAGTCACCGTTTTCACGATTAGTTCCGCTGTTTTATTCTACTACATATAAATGCAATTAGAGTTGCATTATTAGTAACATTTAAATGCGTGTTTGGTCGAGCAAATCTGTGGTCGTGTACGTAACAAATGTTAATAAATCCTGGTGCTTGCATACAATGTGTCGTGTTGGTGGAGGCGTGAAATTTGAGAAAATTGAATTAAGTTGGTGAGGTATTTTTTTTGTTGTGTTTTCTCGGAGGATGCCGATAGAATTAAGGTTTTCTTAATTCGTGCAGACCGCTGTTGAAAGTTTATTTTGCTCGCATTTCCCAAAGGAGTGTTCTTAATGAGGTTTGCCTGTCATTTGTCCTTTCTTCATGCGCGCAACTTGTTCAACGAAACCCGTTGCCTTGGCAACTAATTTGCAGCACACAGTGAGAGTGACGAATTACGGTTGGATGCAGGATCAGGAATCAGCGCACAAATTAGAGGCTCTCTAATCCGTTTGTCACCAACAACGTCTGATTTCCATCTCTCTCATGCCATAAGGCGTTGCTGGGCAACACTTGCCTATTTTTCCATGTGCCTTTCCCCCTCTTCAATCCTATCGTACATTTGAAGCTCAACAGTCTAATCCTGCTGTGGAACCCAGTGAACCACCAAAATTGCTCCAATGGCGAACGAATGTGTGGATAATCCTTGCCAGTTTGGTTCGCTTTGCTTTGCCCGAATGGATTTAGCCAATTGGAAGAAGCGTGTGTTTTGGCGCGCATTGCGAGTAATTGGGCCCAGAGAAAAATATATATATTATCATCTATATATCCGAGTTGCTATTCATCGATTTTGAGACTAGAAAAATGTGGAGAAAAATGTCCGCCTTCCCCTTCCAGGCCCCTTCCAGGGCCCTTCCAGGGATAAGAAGTAAAGAGAAAAATAGGAGAAATATTGCCTATGTAATGACTTCCAACTCAGGCTTACTGTACAACGTATTTTGCATATATAGCGGGAATCTTCTTATGCCAAGCTTTCAAAGTAGCTTACTGTAATTTCTTCAGGTTTTCCTTTTCTTTACACTAAAATAATGAAGTCCATGCGGAAAAATGCGATAAAATTTTTCACCAGGGATAATACAGCACAATTTTGTTTTTAAAAAAGTATCAACTTTCACTCGTATATTTGTTTGGCACAGCAAGTAACGTTTACTTGTATGATGTCAGAAGTAATTTATCTAATTGGATTAGTTGTTGAAATTCTCCTGGCATTTCAGCGTTCAGTTTTTTTGCCGTTGTGAGTGATTGATGACCCAAGTCATTATTTAGAAATTTAACTTAGCCCGAATAGTTAAAAAAATATTTGAGTGTTGGATATGAACTTTTTAATATGGAGAAAGGACGACGAAAGTAACACTTCAATTGTGTCAATCACCATATGAAAATTTAGTAAAATGCTGAACTGTCGTTGATGGGTAATATATGCATGGAACAATATTTCAGGGCTGTTTATGAGCAACGTTCATTTTATTTACATGTTCAAGGAGGCAATCAGTGTTCGTCATGAAAAATACATAAAGCAATCCACTTCAACTTCAGCATTTTTGGGAAGATTTAAAATCATGTGCCTTCTTCCTATTTACTCCCATTAACAGAATTCCATTATCTGTCACCGTTAACAAATTATAAGATCGGGAAAAGGACTTTTGTCCCAAAAGGGATTTTCTTAAGGGACAAGGGACAATTCTAAATTATTTTTGTCTGAATGTTGCTTAAACCCTTTTGGCACTAAGCTCTTAAATTACGCGTTCCCTTATTAACAATTTGGCTTAGCAAAGTTCTATACTGTACCAGTCGTTTTTGCAACTCGGTGCAAATGTAAATAGAAGATGGAGGATGAAAGTTTTGTTAGTTTAATGTGTGGAACTTGGCAGGATGTTATTTGAATTTTTAAGCATGTCATTGCAATTTTTTGTGTATGGTGATAGGACATTTTAATGTGCCTGAATGGCAAAATAGAAAGCTTTTTCGTGACATTTGGTTGCGTTACTGTGACAATTAGCGGCGTTATATGCACACATATCAGAAGTAATGGGAAAAACGTGTCCGTTGTTGTTTGTGGTTGAGAATAAACAAAGCTGAAATACCGATCTACTCGCAAATAACTGTGTTTACCGTGACTTGCATTCGCCATATTCCTTCCTAATGAACAAACCAATAAACGATCCGCATAAAAGCATTTCAATATAAACGTGAGAGAGGTAATGCGGTAGCTCAATAGAATGTTGTTAAATTCTACAATTATATAATTTTCATCCTTTCTACAACATAGCTGATTTGTATATTTGCTAGGAATTCAGGTTTGTTTGAAATTCCCCCTTATGGATTTTAATATTTGAAGATTATAAAGAATTAACGACTTGTATATATGGCTTTTGCAGTCGCATGTGACTCCAACAACCAATCACGTAAGTGCATTCTTGAAACGCCCTAATGCATCCAATTCCACAACGAGGAACTTCAACAAACAAACATAGTGCGGATAAAATAAATGGCGTCCTAGTTTCCAGGCAAAATATTTGTGATGTGAAACTAGTTTTTCAAAAAGCCATTGAATGGTTTACAATTTTCTATTTTGTTCTAGAAATCCTGACTGTATTTTTAAAAGCTGTTTTCTGGATGAATAAACGTTTTTATTCAATTTTTAATAAGTCAGTGACAAAATAGGCAGCAGCGAAATATTATTTCAGCTAATTTACATATTCGAGGGTTGGCAAAATGCTCTCCCATAAATTACATTTTTTGCTTTCACTTACAGCACAGACCTAGTAGTATTTCGTATTTCAATTAACGCCCTCGCCCTGTCCAAACATCACAAAATTATAAAAAATAATAAAAAAAGCTAAATATACTATTCTGTTTCCCCTTGCAGTCAAATGCTGGCATTCAGACTTGAAATAAAATCATTATAACGATCCGAATGTGCAATTCTCCTCTGTGACTAATGGTTCAGGTTATCTCACCCCAATAAAAAATCCCCTGCTAGTCTTCAAAAATATAATGAAGATTTAAAGGTGAACTGACAGGGTTTTGTAAGGTACCCTGATAATTGGTTTGTAAGTATAGCTATGTGTGTCCCTTATACACTGGCGCAACCAGAAATCCATTACAAATTAAAAAAAAAAAGTTAAACGCGTTTTACCGAGCAAAGCGTTTGTATGGTTTCTATGGAAAAGGCACTGAGAAA
>JAQFZQ010000476.1:0-32488 GCA_034696005.1 Glomeris marginata | reverse complement strand
AAAACACAATAAAAATTCAGGTAAAGTACTGGGAGAAATCAAAAATATCGAAAAATACCCTGCCGGATGTCCTTTAAATGGGTGTTAGGTAAGTGCGAGCGGAAGAATTACCCCATTCGGAACTTCATTAGGATCTTAAATGGGTGTTAGCTAAGTGCGAACGGAAGAATTACCCCATTCGGAACTTCATTAGGGTCTTAAATGGGTGTTAGCTAAGTGCGAACGGAAGAATTACCCCATTCGGAACTTCATTAGGGCCTTAAATGGATGTTAGGTAAGTACGAACAGAAGAATTACACCATTCGGAACTTCATTAGGGTCTTAAATGGGTGTTAGCTAAGTGCAAACGGAAGAATTAGCCCATTCGGAACTTCATTAGGGTCTTAAATGAGTGTTAGCTAAGGGATTTTAAATTGTGTTGCATTTAATAGAAATGTTGCCCACATGTTCCCCTCTTCACTGCCCTCTAGGACCCAAGGTTGACACCTGACGACATGCATTCATAAGACATAAAACGTTTGTTTTGATGTCCCCTACCTTCCCTAAAAGTTTGTACCTACAGAGTTTCGACTCATTCTGTATAGTTCAAAATGCACACTGTTGGTTTAGGGTATGGTGGCCAAGAGGTCTAATTTGTACAGTGGAGGCACTAGCACTGAAAGCTGGCCACCCGGGGTTCGATTCCCCGGCAGTCCCACCTTTTTCCAATAGAGTGTTTTTTTCGGTCATTGCAATATTTTGTGTTTCATTAATTAACACTGAATTGGGTTAACATGGGTTTTTCTGGCAACATAATTTCCGATATTCAGAAAAATTTGTGGTCGGGAGGGGTAAGTGAGGCTTTCAGCTATGGCCACTGGTGTAGGAAAAATATGGGTGGGGTTCTCATTGAGAGCTATGGCGGCTCATCCTACTCATTCCCTAGTGTATTTTCATTTTAACTTCTGGAACAAATAATTTCAAATTGTGTTTCAGGCAACGGACATCTGTATTTTCAATTACCAATGATGATAAATTTGCCATGTAAAATGTTCTATACACCGTATATTTGATCTTGTTCCCAGGTTTGACCCTGGGTCCAGCATGTGCAAAGGAGCTTTCTAGTTATCCTGCCAGTTTGTGATGGGTTTTCTCCAGGGTCTCCGGTTTCCCCCATCTTCGAATTAGCTAGAATATCTTCCTAGGGATTCACTGTGGGCCCTGAAATGTGTGCATTAAAAATGATTGCGCCGCAACCCATATGGGTCCATGGACTACAGGTTAGCACGCTTGCTTGCGAGGTTAGGGAATATGAAAGTGAGGATGGGGCTCCCGGTTTCAAAACAAACAATAGTGTGCTGCATGTGTACAGAACCCGTTAGCGTCAGGTAGCATCAGGTTATTATTCGGAATAACAATATATGATGACGTTAGGTACAGTATTTTAAATGCAACTTGACTTGTTACAATTTTCAACACTAGTATTGAGCAATGCATGTCATTGCAAAACTGGAATTCGGTTAAAATTGGGTTGCTATTGTTCAATTCACGGAAGTATGTGGGGAAATTCCACACAAGTCAATGCATTCTTTACATTTCTCTCCCTCTCATTATCACCTACTGTGGCGCCAGAAGGCGCTGCTATAGGCGCTCGAAGCCTAGATTATTAATTTTGTCAGAAACAATGCATACTTTGGGAAGCCCGTGATAACAATACTGTACAACAAAACTTACACCTTTGCTTACACTAAAATGTCTACTGATTGACACAGTAATGTTATAATTGTATATTGTTGTCTATAACATTTAAAATGCAGTCTCAGCCAATTGATAAATGACTACTCGTGACTGCAATGATTTTTATTGACATTGTTCGCATCCTCATTTCAAGATGGTAATGCAATCGTACTCCGTGCAAACTTCGGATAGTAGTATTAATTCAAAATCACGAACACTGGGAGGAAAAATATGCTGCTTTTTCTGCGGTGAGCCAATGTTCACGTTCATCAATCACGTTTCATAATCCTTAATCCATGACTATTTATTATTGCAGATATAATTCCTGCCCGCTATGTTATTACCATGATGGCTTTCTTTGGTATTGTGAATATGATAACCTTGCGAGGCAGCCTCAATATTGCAATAGTGGCCATGACCAAAGAACATCCACAAAACATCACAACTGCAGTGTGTCCGTACATCACAAATTCAACTACAAATCACTCGCTGCAAAACGTAAGATAGGCATTGTGATCATTTATAATCATAACAAGGAATTAATTAATTTAATATTGAATATAATTTACTGGCAATTTCCTAATTTGCTACATTGGACACAAGAAACAAATTATATGGTTTGGCTTGCTAAATTGTGACGTCAATGTGGCCTTGCATGTACATTTTAATGGCAACAGTAATTGCTTTGGCATAACTTCTAGTTGGAAAGTTGGTAAGTACAAAATTAGATATTAGTGCTATCGTTGCGTAAGTGCGACTTCATTTTAATTTCTTTACTAGCGCGTGCTCAGAATTAATGTGCTGCCAACTTTACTTGAGTTTCATTTAGGATTCTAATGAATCCAAAGGTTATAGGAACATTTAGTTAAAGTTTTCATTTGTAATGAATGGTTCAAGTATCGTAAATGCTCGATAAATTAGCCCAGGCCTCTACTAAATATTCTTAAAATTTACCAATATTCAAGGCCACTACTTCAGAACAGCTGCTATCAATTTGTGGAATGTGGTCAGAATGAGAATATTCAAGGGTGGGATGTATTTAATCGAAAATTATTACAATAAAAAGGGACATTTGGGACAGGCTAATACTCGAACCAGGCTTTTTTTCGAGCAATTACGGTAAACATTTTATAGCGCGCAGGCCTTCAGAAGGTAAGTTCACAAAAGTATGAACTGAGAAGGATATTTTCTTACATAACATCCAAATATCAACAAACTCGCTGCATACTGCATCAGTACATGCATAAAAACATAAGTGAGGTTTTATGTATAAGAGTATGTATATGCCCAGTCTATACAGGGTGTATCAGAATAAAACCAACAAACTGTGCAGGCATATAGAAAGGGGTGTGGGGGATATTTGAACACAAACAATGCATAAAATAATACTACATACCCAGAAACGAATAGTTTCCGGGTTATGACCCTCAAACCACACGTGGGCATTGCATTCATGAGACAGGAAAATCAAGAGTGTGTGTGCTGAAGAACACGTTTAATGAAAACCTTTCACATGAAGAGTCTTATCTACGAAACCACCGTCGACTTGCCCCCTGCAATATAGCCCAGTGTGCGGCATTGTAAATGGCAAAAAAGGAGAATATGCATGGAAACGCTTGTTTGTTTGTTTTATTATTTTGCGCCGCTGTTGAATCCTCCATTCGCTCAACATTAAAAAAAAGTGGTAAGTAAATACAAATTTACCAATAACAGACGTCCAATATAGACTGGAATTATATTAACCTTAATCTAGCATTACCTGTTTTCGAGTGTAATTATTTCATATGGGAACTTTACCAAACAACTGAAAAATTAATTCACAAGTTGTAAATAACACCACAATCAAGTACACATGTGCTGCCAGACAGGAAAATAACGGATAAGAATAACAAAACCAGGATCCGGATTTAGGATGTAGAATTATATTTTTACTTTCCCCACTTCCTCCGACTTCCCATGCATATGAAAAATAATAAACATATTAGAAAACACAGGAATTCTCAGAATATGGGAAAATATAAACACATTTCCTGGAAGGCAAATGCAACTGCACTGTATTAAAAGCAGCAGATTGTGTGGTTTACTCTTCAAATTCTTGCATGCGACCATGGCTCAGCATCTTACCATTTTCGCTCTCAGCGTCTTGGTATGTACATGTAATATACAACATTTTTCAAATTGGTATTTTACAACTATGTATATGCATTGAACAAGTTTTTTTTACAGGTACTTATTGCAGGCTCCGATTTAAGTTCTGCAGCTCAACCGCGACCAGGTTGGTGCAGCTTTGGACCCTACGATGTAGTGTGCCAACCGTTCCCAAAACCAATATTGGGCTGTACTATAGAGAATATCAACCTGTGTGTGGCGTAATAAGGGGTAGACAACAACAATACGGCAACAGATGTGATTTTTGCCGCAATGCTGCTAATTCAGTAAACGGTGCAAGCATTATAAACTGCGGTAAAATGTGTTCCAAATTAACATAGCCTATACTTATTCTAAACAAATGATTTAATGAGTGATATTTTCTTTGCTTTGAAGGACCATGCTACAGAAACTGATTAAGTTTGAGGACAGTTACATATATGCAAGAAATCAGCATTCGATTCCTATATCTCAACTCGTCAAATTGAAACCAGCTGTAATTATGAAAATACCATATACGCTACAGTTAGAAATTAGTACTGCTATGTATAATGCATTCTATGCAAAGCCAAAACATTCGCAAATACTGTATATGGTAACAATTTCGCTTCATACACTATATTGCATATGCTCTATTAACACCTGTATTAATTGACTTTATACATTTCACCCATACTTGTTTGCATGTTGCCTTCGTATATATCATTTACTATTACTATTAAGTATTACTGTTCCTATTACTATCAACAATGCCAGTGTTTCAAGTGTTAACGAAGCTTTAGCGCTAGATTACTTCGTAGTTTGAGTGCCATATTGCGAATTTTGTAGATGTGTTTGTAAAGGAATTATAGAATATGAACCAAAATACATATCAAAATACGCAAATATAGTTTAAGTAAGGCTACAAGCACGTATGTATACATCGGTACTAGTCAGTGTGTAGAATAGTCAGCTTCATTGTATAAAATGAAACAAGACACACTGCTAACCGTCACTTTGAGCAACATCTGTATCAAACATACACGTGAAAGCTTTTCATTAAATGTGTTCTTCAGCACCCACTCTTGATTGTCCAGTGTATCATGAATGCATGCCCACCGGTGGTTTAACTGAGGGTCATAACCCGGAAATTGTTATTTCCGGATATGTGTTATTTGGTAAATTGTGTTCAAATTTACCCTGCCTTTCCAACACTTTACAACCATGCACCTTTACGATTGATCTATAAAGATTCTTGCAGCACCCGGCAGCATCTCTATGGCTGATCGTAAACTTGTGGATATGCCTGCACAGTTTGTTGGTTTTATTATTCAAGGTGATTCAGCTATACTATCTTACAAGAGTAGAATGTCACCCAGTTTTCATTCACAAGTGAAGCAATCGGCCCGAACCAGCCAAACAGGAATTACAGCATTCTACCCTCGCAAGATAGTATAGCAGCCTCATTTGGTACTCATCTTGATTCCATTTCCATGAACAGACTTTCCTGTAGGAATGTGATGTTGCCATTAGCAACAGTAGTTGTGATGTCACACATTGACCATCATAATATTGGGTGGGGTGAATGCTGGTATTATATAGATTCTCTAAGAGGCTTGTGTTCTCAACATGCTATAAGCACAGGTATATAAACAACATTATCTGGCATAATGTACGTGTTAGTATGTGATGAGTAACACGTGTCGACTTGGGTGTCATTTGCATTGAATGATATTCAGCGATATGCAATTTGTGTCACCTGTTTGTTACATTGCAACGTGTACGTAGAAACGTGTATTGCAAAGGTGTTATAATACACATTTAACTAAATGACATGACAAGGTGAATTTGAATCGCATAGTGGTTGAATATTGCATGAAAGTTTAACATATTTATGGTGTCAAATTTAATATTTAATACGTGTACAAAGTTCTTTTACAATTGCACATTATTTTCTTATACTTGGGCAAACATACAGAAAGAAGAATTTGACTGGGATGAGAAGAGTCGTGGACTTATTTTAGGATCATTCTTCTGGGGCTACCTGGCCACTCTTATCATTGGAGGACGATTGACAGAGATATATGGCGCCAAATGGACATATGGAATTGGTGTACTGGGAACAGCTGTTCTGTCTTTTATAATACCAATCGCATCTCGCGCAGGAATCGCATACATTTTGGTACTGAGAATAATACAAGGAGCATTTGAAGTAAGATTTTAAGCATATTTGTTGAAGTAAGGCTAAACAAGATATACTAATAATATCCCTTTACGAACAGGGCGTCACAACACCTGGAGTATACAGGTAACCTAAGGGAAGAAGGAACAAAATAAACTTGCTCTATTATTTATCAATTATGTTCCAACTACAATATAGTTTGATGGCCAAATGGTGTCCACCAATGGAACGAAGTTATTTGTTTGTAATAGTTACTAGAGGTGAGATATTTAACAACAAGCACAAAAAATTAAAGTAACCAGTTCAATTTAAGGGTAATAATTTTTGCAGGAATTGCTGTTGGAACAATTCTTGCAGCCGCAATTTCTGGCCAGTTGATGAAAATCCCAATTGACAATGGGTGGCCTTTTATATTTTATTTCTTTGGTAAGTTCAATTAAAATATAATTTGTCTGGTAAATATTTTAGAAACTTTAACTTAATAACTGATCTAAATCTTATTATTTCAGGATTATGTGGAGTTATATGGTTTATTTTGATGTCATTTTTGATATATGAATCCCCATATGTTCACCCACGCATATCCCAAGAGGAAAAGCAATACATCACATCCTCCTTACAATCTGTTGTTGATGCAAAAGCAGCAAAAGTAAGATCAATGGTCATAATTACATTTATATCATGGTTACTACATTGATTGCACTGAGAATTCTGCTTTTGCTAGGGAGTTGCTTTACCTTGGAAAGCAATTCTTACTTCCATCCCCGTTTGGGCTTTGCTACTAGGAAAATTTGGATATTATTGGGGAGTAAACGTATTTTTCACAGGAATGCCTACATACTTGAAAACTGTGCTTCATTACGACATGCATGATGTAAATGACAAGTTTAAAATTACGGTTCTTGCGTAACGATTTAAAAGAAAGCCCTGCTGAATTATTTTCACCTCATGCATAGAGTGCTTCACTTGCATCTCTTCCTTACGTTGGGGATTTGATTATGGGAATCGCAACAGGAATTATAATTGACCGTCTGCGAAGCAAAAATATTTTATCTACCACGGCAGCAAGAAAGATATGCACATTAGGCGGTAAGAAAAACAAAATTGTGCCTTGCACCACCTGATGCACCCCACTCATAAACCCATGTTCCATATTTAATGCTAAGAAACAGAATTTTAATAGGGATTCATTGCCCCATTTCTTCCTCATTATGGTCATGGTCTCATCAATTGTACTGCAAATTGTAAATTCTATACATTTTTATGGATGGTTTTCTCTTTGCAGGAGGTTTAATCCCAGCAGCTTTGTGCATTGCTATTGCCCAGGTTGGCTGTGATCGCTATCCAGCAGTGATATTCATTATTTTAACTGCAACATTTGATTCACTGTCTGACTCCGGCGTGTTGATCAATGACATTGACATCTCACCTCGATTTGCTGGTAATGTCATTACACTTAAAATTATTGACAGTTTCTTGCATTATGATCGCTCCATTGAGTAGTCCAAAACGTTTGTGGGACTATTTAACATGTTCCACACTTCATGTTCTACCTGATTTTCGACTCTACTTCAAAATATCTACCTGATATACCACTGATACACATACACAATTGTATTGTATTACATTTTCATTCTTTACTTTAGGCACACTCGTTGGCTTGAGTGGGACAATAGGACAAATACCCGGAATTTTAGCTCCTTATTTGACAGGGTTTTTAACCAATGGAAATGTAAGAATATCATTAAGTTGCACATACTGCTGCTTCATAAACATTGTGAAGCAACTGAAATAATTGGATTTTAAATTTCCAGTCATCTGTCGAAAGTTGGTCTAAAGTTTTTTACATCGCATGTGGCATCAAGTTGTTCACGAGTCTCGTTTATGGATTTTTTGGAACTGGAGAAGTTCAAAGTTGGAATTCAAGTACAGAGGAAGAATCGGAGGAAGATAATAAGAATTCATATGAAGCTGATAACACAGCATACTATGGTGCATGCAGCAATAATAAAAGAAACTGAACATTGTATGTTATTCGGCATAAAAATATACTGTAATAAATAAAAATGGTACTTACAAAGTTGGCACTGACGCGGTGTATTCAAGGTCTTCTTAATGTGTTATACGCTATAGGAAATAAAAGAGAACAATAAATATTTCACCTTGACCATCTTGAGACAAATCATCGGCATGCAGTACAGGTTTGAACCGGACATATAAACACAATATGAAACTGAAGAGAGAATGTACAATAGTACAAGTATTTACAAAAGATTTCAAAACCATACCGGTACAAATTTCTAAAAATTACAGGAAAACTGTGCTATAAATCAAAGTGCCTGCAAGCAATAGTCAGAAGCAAATTTCCCTGAGTTTACCATGTCCATAGTGTTGTCTGTTTTACAGAATGAAAATTTGCTTCGTCGGTTTGATGCACAATTATTTGATTGAATAAAGTTACATTTTATTGCATAGGGCCAACATGGACAATGTATTCCCTGAGGACTTTTCCAAAAAGACTATCGGTTTTATGCAGATTGAGATACTCCGATGCCCTTTGTTTTGCGCCTAAACAATGTCAGCTGAACGCAATCAAGTTTCACTTTGATTTCCTCCACTAAAAGTCGAATATCGCCTAAACCGTGATAGCAGTGTCAATTCCAATGACAGATTCGGAATCCTGAGAATTTATCCTATCAGTGTATGTTGGTTTAGTGCAGATTGGACCACAATGAATCATCGTTTTGCATGGCTAAAGTGAACAGCCGATTATCTGCTAAACCTTCACCTTTCTTGCATCCACTAAAAAGTCGAATATCTCCTGAACCGTGACAGTAATGTCGAATCCGAGGACTGATTCGGATTTCTGAGTATATTTCCTATAAGTAAATGCTGGTTTTGTATAGATAGGAGCATCCTAAATACTTCGTTTCGCATGGCAAAACTTAAAAATGGATCATCTCCAGAACGCTTCGCTTCCACAGTTTCGCCGAATCCCGTTTCGCCGACTATCTCCTAAAACTTGATAACTTTTTTTCGATTCGGATGACAGATTCGGAATCCTGAGGATTTTTACAGCCATCATATTAGAATAAAGTAAGTTGCATTTTTACCTATATTGCATTTACTTTGTGCACATCGCACAACAATTATTACAATAATGTTGGTAATCTTGTAAGTAGAGTTCCAACAGTAAACTTTTGGGGTGCTTGTTCGTGAGGTTTACAAGATGGCATTTGTAGGTACATTTTACTTGACTGCAAGAACTTACATCTGCGTTTAGTGAACTTTGGAATGGAGATTCCAATTATTTTGCATTTTTAGCACCCACATTTTAATTAAATCAATGAAATAATTGCTTCTCAATCGCCACACAATAGGCATGACTGGTTTATGACAACATTTTCACATCTCAGTATATAGGTTACCTGAATTTGATTGAAGTGGTGCATGGTAAAATGGGGTGTACTTATAATTTTGTTGAAGACTTCATACATCCAGAACAAGTGCATAATATTTTTCAATAGTCGTCAGTTGACAGCTGGTCAAAAGCACTAGCTTTGCTTATCAAGTGGAATCAAGGTGTTATACATGCTTATTTTATGGATTTTCGGAAACGGAGATGTTCAAAGTTGGAATTCAGAAGATGAAGACAGCCAAAATTATAGGAAAACGTACCTCACTACTAATGAGGAAATGGAAAAAATAAAAATAGTGCAGTATAACATCTTCAGTAACAATTTGAACCAGACCCTATAGCAGTATACGGCGGTGTATAAAGGATATCAAATACACTCTACTTATTTATAACTATATATTTAAGAAATTCGAGTATTTGGAAATCTTGAGTACACATCATTGCCTTATTCATTTCCACCATCATCGTCACGTGGTTGGTTTACATCGTGTATTTTGTTTAATAAAACTAGGGAAAAAGTGTACAACAATTTAAAAAAGCAGAGTCTGAAACATGAAAGAATTGCGCAAAAGTAGCTTTTCAAGCTTTGTGAAAGCTATTTAAAATATATTACATGGCACATTTCAAATTGCTAATTCATTGTGAAGTTTTGCAAACTTTCCCACAGAGAAATATTTCAGTTGCACAAAAATTTAGATAAAAGGTCGAAGCAACAGGGTGGTATTGTATATGGCAACCAACTTGGACCTTTGTGTCACTTCTGGTTACCTGGCCTTGGATGACCTCAGTGACACAATGGGTTGTTTTGCTATGAGCAGCTAAAAGCCCTTTTGTGACCTCGGTACCATTGATTATAATAAATGTCTCTTTTCCACTTGTGACTGGGATGAAATCCAAGAAAGTTAAAAACAATTTTAATTGTTTCCTAGTTTAATAATTTAACTTCGCTTATAACAAGTATAGCCTCAACAGCCCATGACTAAGGGCCAGATGGACTATGCATACCAAAGTTTTGAACCAAATCTATACTTCCGAAACTTCCCTTTGTGAACTGTTATTGCAATGCAAAATTACCTATATCACACATAACCATTATCACTTTTTCAAATGATGTCATATTACACTCCAGTGTTATATTTTCCTTGACTATATTCATCGCTAACTGACTTAGTAGGCCTACTATATACCATGCTCCTTGCCAAGTTTTCAAGGAATTAATGATGCATGTTGGACTTCACATGCAGCACCTACACGGAAATTAATCACCTTTGTGTATAATTCACAGAAGAGTGCTAGACTCAAGGCACTGAAAGCAACATTATTACAGTGTCAAATACTGTATAACTGTCTGTAGACACTAGGCTTGCAGCATTCCATATAACTGAGCATTGCCTTTAACTGTTGTAAATAATTTATCTAATAAAATCCCTTACCTATCATATTACTGCCACCTGATTGCCACCATGCTCAATCTATTGTATTTCCAAAGTTTACAGTGCTCATCGCTTTGGAATCGAGAGAAAAGAATGGATGGTGCTGTGTGGGAAGTAATGAACTTTATGACGCCTAACATTTAATTATTTTAATAAATTGAGTTTATAAAATTGAAATTCCAAGAATTAGACAGCAATTGTTGTGTATAACAGGCAACGGGCCAAACCGCACAGCAGAGAAGTCATCACAAGTTCTTTTTAAGTTATCACGTGACTGTTCACCTGGCCATCATGCCAATCTTGTGAAACTGGTTCTGCAGCACACTGCATATATACAAATGACGAAACTTCTGATCGCAGAAAGAGTTGTGCTATTTCAAAAATGGTTATACAATCTTCAGAGAAAAATGCTTGCAGATCATTTTACGGTAAGTTCGTCAAATCACTTTAGCATATCTATTAACGCAATATTACCACGTCAGTGCAGTCAGCAGGGTTCAATTTGCAGACATTATTATTTATTTCCAAGTAATAAAAGTATATGTTAAGGCTCAATTTCAGTAAATCGATTAATTATAAGCATTGAATGTATTAATTTAAGTACATATAATTCATAAATGTTAAAATGAACACGTTATTCTATTTATATGAATAATCTGAACGTCATCCACATTATTATAATAATGTTAATAAGATTTTATAGACGATATTCTTACTTACAATATTGTACGATGTATATATTCTGTGCCAAGATTTTGCAACACGTGTTATTAATTTATTGATTAGAAGTCCTTGGCACAATTTGCACATTATGTCATACAATTATAAATTGCATGCAAATTAGACGTCACGTAGGAAATGGCACGTGTTCAAGTAACAACAGGGCTCTAGCACGTGAAGTAATTAATATATTAAAGATGAAAATTGTTTGGATTTCGAATTACGTATAATGCAAACATGCCTATAATTATTATCCTTATGTACAACATAATGTCAAGTCGATATACTTTTCCAGATAAGTTTGTAATTAGTACACGTGTATAATTAAGAGTATAATTAATTACACATTATATTGCACCTTGTACATGTGATTTAAGCCTACATTATATTTGTAACATTTTTCATCAAAGAAATATGATGAGATAAATGTAGGTGCATGACTGGTCTTATTTCAACACTGGTTTTTCCTGACCGGTATAATCGCTTTTATGGAATTTCCTAGTAATTACTGTGAAAGCATGCAATTCATACATGACCAGTAAATTAGCAAGAGGAAGATGTTCCATTAAGAGCATGTCATCTTAGGCGAAAAGTTTGAATTTGAGGAGCTAGCACACCTTCTTTATTATGATAGATCAAGGATTTCGAACAGCAAGTTGGGAGTGCAATTTTAACCAACACAGAAAGTAGCTATATTACTTTGAAAAGTTATTTGCAATGTTCAGTTCGTGCTGCAATGCTACAACTTTGCTAATTATTGTTGCCAACTATTTTATGTTCGAATTGTAATTTGCTAGCTGGCTCTTAATTATGTACTGTCTCCTAAACAACTTCGTATTCTAGTTTTCACTGCAATGCTTGGTTGCAATGAAAGAAGTTAGATGCAAGGGCAACCCCACCAGACCCTTAAATATGAGTTTGGGCTAGCTAGTACCTATGTGGTCATTCATTTAACTTCCGGCAGACGCAAGTAAACAACATATGCAATCGTCATTCAAATCTGCAGCTGCAGTTTTCTCATTGAAGTTTATTGCATGCAATTATGGTGATGTGAAGTGTATAAGGAAGTTGCTTACAAATTGCAAATGCAACATGATTTCCTCTGAAATTACCATTTACACCAACGAAATTAATTAAACTTACATTAGTTTTATATTTCACGTCCTGCTAAAGAAAGTTTAATTGTTGATTTCAGCGAATAAACTATTTATTATCCTACCAGAATTATATGCAATTTTTCATTTCTTTTAAGACTGGCTGCCAACTCGTTACTGTCTGGCATTTATGACGCTACTGGGAATAATCAACTTGTATGCCATGAGATCTAACCTGAATGTGGCAATAACAGCAATGGTTAAAAAGCATGAATCAAGCAACTTGACTGAATGTCCTGCTCCTAATTCAAGCCATGCATCATCGTCAACCTTCTACTTTGTAAACATATAATTCTCATATTAATTAAATGAAAATATATTTTCGGTCTTGTGTAACGGCATCCAAAGCTATTGTCAGTTTACTCGCGTGATTTGTTAGCACTATTAATTAGAACTTTATGTCAATGGAAATAACTTTGCAGATACTGTTACACCATACCACCAAACAAACAGTACTACTTTGATTTTTTACCTACACGTACTTATACTATCTACAGACAGGCGAATTTGATTGGGATTTAAAACTTCAAGGAATTGTAAAAGGAGCATTCTACTATGGATACGTCCTAACAGAAATTCCTGGAGGACGTTTAGCAGAAAGATACGGAGGAAAATGGGTGTTTGGCATTGGTACATTGACCACAGCCATTTTTACACTTCTAACACCAGAAGCTGCAAGACTAGGAGTTGGATACCTCATCGCTCTTCGGGTTTTAATGGGATTTTGCGAGGTTCATAGCGATATGTTATTACACAAATTATTTCATTTATATATGAGCGCAAAACAAAGCATATAAATATTTGTAAGGGTATATCTATGCTTAAGTTTGTATACTTCCAATAGAGCTTTTGCCATTAAGGTCAATTTAGGTGGTCATAAAAACATTTGGCAATATACAGGAAATCAAGACCTGACAATGACCTTATTCGATGCTGAAACATGTCGGCACAAGTATAGTACTCCCTTTGTAGTACAGTGAATTCCGTACAAGGAATTGATGACTTCAGCAGATTTAGGTAATAAGGTTGTTGTCTCGAGCCAAAAACAACTGCAGCTAATTCACTCAATTTCTGACTTCGTTACAAAATTCTCATTAAAACTTAACTGCAGCTAAAACAAATGGATCTCATAAAATTTTGGAAAAATTAAAATACAGGCCCTTGTTTATGTCCACCTTGAAATCGACAGCTAAATATACATTGGCATTGGAAATAATGAAAAGTTACCCTTTCAAAACATGAGATTAAACTGCTTCTCGCAATTTACAATGTTGGTTTTATGATTTAGCATTGTTCTTTACCTGCTCTAATCGAAGTGAATTTTAACCAGGGCGTTACAAAACCGTCAATGTTTCAACTGCTAAGCAGGTGGGCACCACCTTTAGAGAGAAGTCAATTATATGCAATTGTTGTGAAAGGTATACACTACATTCAAGTCTTACACTTGTACACAATGTGTGCCCAGATCGTATCTAATTTGCTTATAATTTGAAGGAAATTCGCTGGGCACCCTCATAGCATCCCCAATTTCTGGAGCTCTTCTCAACATTCAGTATGATAATGGATGGCCATTCGTCTTCTACTTTTTTGGAATGTTTTCAAAATGAATGTTCATGGAAATTCGACACTATAGTATAGATAAAGTGAGAATAACGTGTGTATTAAATTAACAGGAGCTTGCGGGGTCGTTTGGTTTGTATTCTGGGCTTTCCTAGTTTACGATACACCTAAGCAACATCCACGGATTACAACTAAAGAACGAAATTACATAGAAACCTCATTAGCTGACTCAACAGGCGACACAAAGGTACAACATTCAAATTGCTTTTCATTCGCATTTAATAAAAATGTGTTTATAATTCAAGAAAATCCCAATATCTTGGATCGCCATTTGTACTTCTCTTCCATTTTGGGCAGTATTGATAGGAAAATTTGGTCTACTGTGGGGGAAAAATGTAATCCTAATCGAAACTCCATCATACTTTGCAAACGCGCTGCATTTCACATCCCAGGAAGTGAGTTTTATTTTCCCCAGTTAAAACGTACATATCAAAAGTTGTTTATCATCATAATTTCAACATTGTTTTATAGAGTGCATACCTCACAACAATCCCACATGCTGGAGACTTTATATTCGGAATGGGAGCTGCAATAGTCATAGACCATTTGCGCCGAAGAAGAATTTTAACTACTGGTGCGGCAAGAAAAATCAACAATACAATCGGTTTGGAAAACTTTAATATTTATAAGTGGTTTATAGTAGAGTAATTCAACAATTGCATTCTGAATAATTTAATTTTCATTTACAGGGACCTGGATTCCTGCAATTTGTTTTATAGTTCTTGCATTTGTGGGCTGCAACCGCATTGCAGCTGTTGCAATTTTGGTTATTGGCTCATCTTTCACAGGGATCGGTGAATCTGGATCTGGAATCAACCATGTGGATATATCGCCAAATTTTGCTGGTAAAATTGTTGTTTAATTACCCTATAACGCTTATTGAAGTTGTTAGCTCATTCTGAAAAATATGTTCAGGAACTCTGTATGGTATCACGAACAGCATTTCTCAACTGAGTGGAATTGGCAGTCCATACTTAACAGGATATCTAACACAAGTTTATGTAAATTCACAAGATCTGATAATGATTTAGCCATTCAAATTGATTGGAAAATAATAGAAACATGTTATTTCCAGGGAAATGACGGATGGGATTATGTTTTTTACATAGCAGCAGGGTTTTTCATCATAACCAGCATTTTCTATCTGTTTTTTGCTTCAGGGAAAGTGCAGTACTGGAACAACCTGTTAGTTCCTCAACCCTTCCAAGACGAACTTAGTTCGTCAACAAGTAATAAAGATCTAATAGCGGTTGAAGACGATTCTAGGAACAGCAGCACCACAAATGTTGGCACAGACAACGATTCGTCTTCACGCCTGTAAACTTGTCATGAGAAACTAATGCAAAAGTTGTTGCCAAGGAACAACATTCACAATTACAAATAAATGAGGAAGTGCGATAGTATTAATATTCCACTAAATAAACACATCTGTCTGAATGTCATAGCAATGAAGGCAACATTAAATTGCATAGCGACCCAATGTTCTATATAAAATATAAGCAACCCTGTATGTATATAAATGTATGCAAAACCGCATGAATCCATTGAAGCCTAATATCAGAGAGCAACATGTTATCAGTTCAAACTATACCTTTAACGACTCTCAATTTAATAACATTTTTGCATGCTACGTTAGCATCATCGATGATTTTTATAACTGGAATTGAATATGAAAACCGAACAATAAATGATTTTCCAAATGAAACAGCAGAAGGTAATGTGTAACTTTTTCTCTTGTTTGTGGATTGCATGGAGAAAAATCTGTAACATTCTTCTTACCCATGCAACCCATTGTGTTTATACAAATTTATACTGATTGATGCATCTATTGTATGTATTTTAAAAGTGGACAGTGCTTCAGAGTGTTTTGCATTTTGTGCAATGTCTCCAATATGTTGGGCAGTAACAGTATCTGAGTTTACAGCAGGCAGGAAAAAGTGCCAGTTATTTTCAGATAACTTTTGCAGAAACAACGAAACAGAAATGATTGATGATGCAGGATCAACTTTGTACGAGAAGAGAATTAAAAATGGCGATGATCATGTGCATACGGTATACACATTAAATTATAAGTAAATGTGCAAAATCTCTATCGTTGCAATATTAAACCATGTGTTCAGGAACATGTGACCTGCTTGGAGATAAAAACTGTACCACCGTCAACCACTATGCAACCAACTACAGAAATTACAGAAACTACTAGTACAAACCAGTTACTACTGCTAGCTCCAACCACCCCTGCTCCTATTTTCCCATTAAGTAAGTTGGTCACTTGGCTTTAAAATAAATATCAATTCCAATTGTCCAATTTTCTTAAAATTCCACAGATGTAACATGCCCTGATGAATCAATGAGATTTTTCAACGGCTCCTGCTTTGTAATAAACACCCAGCTTCTCAACAGAAAGGCCGCACAAGAAACTTGTGACGAAGAATATAGTGCTTCAAGACTTGCTAAAATCCGAAATAATAACACCAACATGTTCATCATTCAAATGATGATGAACAATGGTGTAGACAACGCATATTTTGGCCTATTTTACTATCCAAACGGAACATGGTCTTGGCCTGATGATAGCCCATACGATCTTATGAATGATTTCAAAAGCTTTCCAATTGGAGAACCGAATCAAGGTATTGAAGATTGTGTATCTGTGATGACCAATAACAAATGGCAGCCTGACTTTAACTTCATGCAGAACTTTGTAATATGTGTCGCTCAAACTACCGGTAAGTAATCCTGTATATCATATCACAATGGATCATATTACTATACAGAATTGGTTCCATTGTGCACTGCAATTGTTGTCATTTTGTAACAACATTTGATTATCTTGACATTTTAAATTCAGTTGGTTACTCCAATCTTCCACCCTTTACACCAACTGCGCAATGTCAATTATCGGGATTTGGGAAAATTAATGGCCAGTGTTATTATGTCAACAATCCGCCTGCCAGGTCTTCATATCTTGGGGCCAAAGATTTCTGTTCAAGTAAATCAGCTTACCTACCCCAACCACGCAATAGTCAGGATATGACTGACTTAAAAAGTTTTGCGGACTCCAAAGGCATACAAGACAACATATGGCTAGGTAAAAATCGTGGTCAGTACTGTAATTCTACTAGAGTTACAGAAACTTGTTGTATCAATGCACAGGTGTAACATCAAATCTCCAATATAATCCCCCAAAATGGGTTTACCAAGATGGCACAACGGCAGAATCAACATTTTGGGCTCCAAATGAGCCAAACCCGTTAAAACAAAACAGTGTAATTATTGCTGGATATTTCCGTTTTGCTTGGGATGACATAAACGACTCATTAGAACACAGCTCCATTTGTGAATTCATGGGTAAGACAATAATAACCTGACCAAACCTGCGAAATGAATCATTGCTAATAACATTCATAGAAAATAACACAGAACTTTATGAGTTGTGAGTGTTTTCAATCATTGGGCCACTTGAACATTTCAAAATTGGTTCACAGCTATGGTATTTCATTGTTATAATAATAATAGGCAAATAAGCAATGCAATTTAATGTTGAAAACGAAATGGTTCGTAATTAAGCAGGTTTCGTTTATTGCATTGTTCGCTAGCCTATTGAACTAAGTTATGGAATGTAATATTAGTAAATTTCTTCACTTTATTTCTGGTATTAAAACCACAAAGCAAAATCATGTGCTGCTTGGAGAAAACTGGGGAATACCAATAGTGGCATTTATCGCATTGCACCGGATGACGGGGAGGATTTTGAAGTATACTGCGACATGGAAACTGATGGAGGCGGATGGACGGTTTGTAATATCAACACCATCATATCTCAATTTTAACAGGAATTAAGTCACTTTAATCAAATGTCCCACATATAATTGAAAATGTTTTGATTTTGCTATGAAACTGCTCAAAACTTAGAACATGGCTTCCTTTTGACATAGGTCATACAGTCCCGTTGGAAAGCAACTTTGGACATTAACAATTTCAACAAAACTTATCAACAATACATAGATGGTTTCGGTGACGTCAAAGGAAATCATTGGCTAGGTACTAGCAAAATTTAATATAGAAGTTCTTCAAAACTGACCCAAATTAAGTTAACATTATTTCCTATAAAACTTGAAGGATTAGATAACATGTATCGAATTCTTACCACCGAAAATCAAGATATGCTAGTGGAACTGCAAATGGCAGATGGAACAACAGTGCAAGAAAGATATACAGAAGTTGAAATGGAGATCGAGTATAACACATACTATAAGTTAACCTGCGAATATGTATCCGGTATTGATGAAAATGCAATCGATGGTATGAAGACTGCAAATGATCAATATTTCGAGTCTGCAAATTACAAGATATGCGGGAAAATATTTGGGGGATGGTGGAACATGGATTGCAACCATACAAATTTGAATGGTTTTCTTATTGGTCATGGTGTACCCCTATCCAGTTCAGAACTGGCCAAATGGGTCAGTGAAACTGGCAACAATGTAATGAATCCTATTTTCACTATGATGAAAATTCGTGAAACTGAATTTGAAGATTAGTCAAAATTTCATGTAGCCTACCTATTACAAATTGTTATTTGCATGAGTGGCTATAGATTTATCAATCATGTTGTGCATATTAATTAGATTAATGTTCACTGTGTATTGTATTCACTAAACAAGATTAAAATTTTGTTGGCAAGAGAAGATTTTTTTGCCAAATTGGTGACAGGTGAACAATATTTTTTGATTTCCTCAACATCCTTTGAATGTCTATCTACACATAGTATGTAGTTCATATTGTATAAAATGGCATTTTAGGAAACACAGCATTTATGTTTATTAAAAATATTTTAAAAATATAACTCACTATGGAATATTTTAAGTGCATGTATGTAATTGCACATGGGATTCAAATATTGTGGTATCCTATTCATTGAAATTTAGACAGATCTAATCGATATTTTAGAGCTCTTAAACATTAAAATTACCATATTTTAATGGATACCAGGTTGATCTTGTGTTTCAGTTTCAAAATTCTTTACACAGTTTATAAATACATTCTCAAATGGGTCAAAATCGGAGCATTTCAATTTCAAATCTAGCAAAGGATGATGGTCAAAATAGTTGGTGTAGTAATTCCAATATTTCTAGCTAGCATTCGTACAGGGAGATGTATTCCACAGTGTGAATGTGAATTGAAGAGGCAAGTGGATAACACATGCTGTCTGACATTTGGAAAATGTTGCAAGTATGACACCTATAAATTACTTATAAATTACTGCCAAGTAGCAAACGTGAAGGAATTTAGTGTTGTTTAAAATTGTTTTAAATTAGTGATGCTGGGAACATGGTGGAGGAACCTGACAAAAATGCTCCTTATGTTTACATCATTCCAAGACATTGGATTCCTTATGTAGCAGATGTTACTGATATTAAAAACGTATTACCCGTTTTTTAGATATACCTACATATTGGATTTGGTGCATACTAATTAATTAGCATTCATGTGTTCACAGATGCAAATGCTTTATGATTCTCGAGGAAATGAAAGTCCACCTGTTTTATTTATAATTCCACCTGGACCAAACTGGAGGCCATGAAGCTATTATAGACAGCATTCAATTATGGACTGACAGAACATATAAAACTACAAATATTTCGGGAAGATGTATGCTAATTTCTATCCTCATGTATGAAAATAAACTACATTATATGACACTATAAACAAGCGGAAATAGTATTAATAACTACGGAAATACATGGAACAATAAGATATCAAAAACATATCCTTTCACAATCATTCTCACAAACAATGACAGTTTGTAGCAAATATCTTAAAAAAGTTTTTATCCGGTTCAGGTTTGGTATATAAAATCTGAACAGATAGTAGTGCATAAGTATTTTATCCTGATTTGAACTGCAGTAATGTTCAACACGTTCAAGAACCTATGTGATCAGTGGAAATAACTGTGTTGAATGTCAAGCAACAAACTTCCAAGGCAAGTCCATATAAAAATAATAATATAATCATTAGAAATCATATTAAATCCTGAGCTAATTTCTAAATCTTGTATTTTTTCTTGGAATATTTAGATGCATGATTTGAAAACGGGTGCATTTCCAATTTGTATTTTACTTTGGTTGCATATTTATTCCAATGCTTCAACCGTGATAATTGAGGGACAAAATCGTGTTTTAGATGGGTATGTAAAAATAATTATGAAGATCCTGATTTTGTGAGCTTCTTGCAACTGCCGTAGAATATGCAACTGTTTTTAAAAATGCGTTAATTGTAGGGGAAATGGTATAACATTATATATGCTACACAAATTATATGTGAAATATTTGGGGTTTTGCAGCAAGCACACAAACATGTCTTAACTAAAATTAATATATGTAAAATCTTCATTAGTTGGCATTACAATGGAACCAGAGATTCAAACAGAAGTCAACAAAATATAAACACTACTCTTTTGAGAAATAATTTTACAAACAAAGAAGACATCCCAAGTCAAGGATTTCTGAACCACACTATGTTGACCACAAAGTTACTGGACAAAGACACACCTCATGAAGTGACAAAGTTTCGACCTGACTTTACAAAGAAAGTACCTAGAAATATGAGCTCACAGTTCCACCGTACTATTATTCGATTTCCCAAAATCAAGAGGAGAAAGTTTCAACTGCACCAAAATAATACTTCACTAAATCCTATTTCAAAGTCATTGCTAAGAACAACAATAAGGGAAAGAAAAAAGAAAAACAACGCAGGAGCAAAGCCACCAAATCTGGCCGTATTTCCTAGTGATGTAATCAAGCTAAACAACAAAACCAGAAATTTCTGGAAGAGACAGAATACCACTTGGAATTTCCCAAAGTATGTGCGAATCAAGAAAAGTGATTCTGTATCAGTCACATATGAATGCAACATAATGGCATGTCCAGGGAATACCACACCTTCTGAAAACTGTCTGCCTTTATGTGCCCCAAAACGAATTGCCCCAACCCAACCACCACCTTCGAAACTGCACGTACCATGTCAAACCATCCCACCAACATCATCAACTGTCCCTCAACTTCCACCAAAGTTGACACTTCCACCAGTACAACCACTTTTACCACAAATACCATATAAAGATCCATATTTTAGGATGTATAATTCCCCTCCTCCAGTAATTATTTCCCATATTAGAATTGCTACACCATTTTCACCTCTTCCTATAAAAACCCCAAAACCCTCCAGACTGATTAAACTATCAACCCCTAAACCACAAAGACCTCAGACTAAAAGGCCAGAAGTTGTTACAAAGCTAGTACCGCCATCACCTTCAAAAAGGGTAACTATACCCAACAGATTCTTACATAAATTTACCCCATTTCGACCCAAAATAAGTATCTCTTCACCACCAAGTCAAATTAAAAGACGGAGACCTTATCCACCTGATCCAAGGTTTCCAACAGAAACTCCACAGCGATTATCACCAAAACTCCCTTGTATCGACCATCAAGTTCCAAGTAATTGTTTTCCTGAATTAACAACTCCAATGCCATATATTCCAATAAGGTACACACCACTTGCAAGTACAATCCCTACCGAAAGACACTATCATGTTAGTCCACCTCCTGATCCCTCACTTATTCCTGAACTGCCCAAAAGGCTGAATTTTCCAATGCCAGAAAATATATTTGCACCACCAGATATACGAGAAATGCAAATCATTCCTCCAATAATCCCCGTAAAACCTTATAGACTAAATATGTGGAACAAATTGCTTAAACCACCGATACCATTGAGGAGTGACCGGCCTCTCATTAGCAAACCACCACCGCAAATCCACTGGAATCCAACCAGTGAGATACCATATGATCCTGTGGAAATACATTATGAAGAGTTGCCACCCATGCCACCCATATTACGCCCTCCTCCACAAATACCAACCAAGGTAATAGTTCCTCCACAGGATCCAATCCCAGAAGATGGGATTAATATTAGAAAAACACCACCACCAGCAGCATTATATAGAAAACCCTTACCAAACCGAACTATCCCACCTATAAATGACCCTCATAGACGAATGCCAATTAAACTTCCATTTCCTCCAATTCATTATTTACCAATCCAAATTCCAAATCATCCATATAAAATTCAATGGATTTTGCCTCAGATCGTCCAACGTCCATTATTGCACATGCCTCCTCTTCCGCATTACCAAATTCCACCACCAGCCACTTACCCAAATATTCCACCACCATTTAAATATCCCCCACAAGTTCACTTGCTGACTCACATTTCACCTACTCCGCATGTGCCACATGAAATGCCCAAAAGAACTCCTCCACCTTCAGTACCACCTTGTGAAGATAAAGTTCCTAACAGACGCTGCCCAAAAGTCAAAATTCCAAGTAAAGAATTTCCAAAACATATGGTAACACCACCACCAGCACCTTTCCCACAAACACCGGCATACCCGGAATTGCCAGCAGACCCTGTAGAAGATCCCCAAATTCCAAAAAGGCCAGAAGCCACAACTAATACGGTTCCAGTACATATGATTTTCAGAACGACATCTGCTCCATCTCATCCTCCACCTCAGATAAAGACTCTATCTCCATTACCAATTCCATGCAGCTTGAAGAGTGGCATCAAGATGTGTGTGGCCCATAATCACAGCAATGACAATGGCAATGGCAATGGCAATGGCAATGGCAATGTTTATGCTCGTCACGTAGCCGACTCTGGATCAGTATCACTAGAAAATATTACATCCCCCTGGCCACAGGTCAAGCAGAATTCAGAGAATTCCACAGGGCAATTTATCCCACTGCACAACGTGTCAGTTGTAGATCTGTCAAGCACAGTGAACCTTACAGACAATATAATTGAAATAAATAGCAAAGAATGGTTGACAAGCAAACTGCATAAATATATTGATGTGGATAAGGATGTGAAATCTGAACATAATAATATGGATTCAACATTGCGCATGTCTATGCCAAAGAAAGTTTCTCGCCATCAGTTCCTGATGGATCACATGCAAAGCACCTCCAAGCACAGTGAACCTTCATTGGACAACTTGCAGAAAGATGCAAATAAGATAGTGACTCCTGAGATTATTTATTCTATTTTCAAATCATAAAATGTTGATGATGTGTTAATTGCTCAATGTAATCACATATATGTTTTAAAGTACCTAGACATACTTTTCTATATTATATAAAAACTAAAAACAATAAAACTTGGACTTTATTAGTAATATTATTCTGTACTATGTAACAGAAATAAAATAATTGCTTGGACGAAATAAATTTAGAAATTCGACATATAAAAAAGATAATAGAAAATTCAATCATTTTCAAGACCAAAATACCGATTATTGTACGTCACAATTGCACCACAATCTGACCTTGAACCCACCGTATTGCAAACTCTCATAAAAATAGCCCCCTCATTATCATAGAATTCGAATTAGGCTTACCCATCTTCGTTGAATTTTGAATCTGGGGCCAACATCGTCGATCACCAACACTGTCCCATGCAACAGCATACGTTCAATCAATCTGTGACGATCACTAGATGGTTGGTATTGACCACTGTTCATATTTTCTTCCGAAAACGAGACATCAATCAGTTTCAAATTGGAGCTTGGATTGGAGTACACGTGCTGAGCTGCAATCGATGCCTGCCTGATGCAAAATTACGTTTTACATTAGGTTTTAGGTTTTACCAACGCTGATAGGGTCTTCGAATGACGATCACTAGATGATTGGTATTGACCACTGTTCATATTTTCTTCCGAAAACAAGACATCAATCAGTTTCAAACTGGAGTACACGTGCTGCAAGCACGTGCTGAGCTGCAATTGATGGCTGATCGGGTCTTGGATGACGTAGTTCATACGTAGTTTACGACGAACAGTCGCAGCGCCACCTGGCGTCAGCGTTGAGAAACACGCTCTAGTCATGCCCAAGGAATAGCCTCATAGACTTTTGTAATATAAAATTTGATTTCATTTGTAATTGCGTATTTAATAAGGTTTTGTAAAATTATGCCAACTGAAACAAACTTAGAGAACAATTTGTATGGCTTTGAGTATTTCAATTTTTTGTATAAATTTTCTTCTCAACGTTTTTAAACAATTTTCAACTTTTCTACATTTTTGAGAGATATAACAAAAAATAGGATTCATTTTACATAATTATAAAATTTATATAATTAATTCAAATCGTTTATTTCAAATAGAATTACTGTATTTGTATGTGTGTATAAGAACTTGCATGAGAAATGTTTTCAGCTTCAATGAGACCAGTGGTTTGTTGGTAGTAATATGTCGCATGTAACAAGCATATTTGCAGCGATTGCATTGCATCATAAAAGAAAACTACACTATCCCAAAATAAAACAAATATATTATAATAATCCATGAGACACATTTACATTCAGTAATATGAAAATCCATGTGTAAGACTAACATAAAATTGAAGACTAGTTAATGCAACAGCGAGTGTCATGAAGGCATCCACAGCAAGAAGTGTCCAAGATTTGATTGCCAGAATCTCCGCAAAGGCACTGAAAATTAACAAATAAATGTAAAAAATACCTTGCCAATAAATGCAATTGAATTGGCATTCACTTGAGGAATTCAGCAAATGTTCAATTTAAAAATCACACTGATGTACAGCTGAACATACTTACATTAAAATAAGTGGTTTGTAACAGCCGATGGCCAACATAGCAATGACAACAGGGAACAGTGTTTTCTTTAAATCATGCCTACTCCATATCCAGACCAACATTGCAGTTGTGATATGCTGCACCTGAAATCATCCAATAAACCAATTGTCATGACATTGAAGAAAATTTCTAATGACTAATTTCAATGAGAACTTTATGCTTTACCAGTCTGATATTTGAATCCAAACTCATTTGAATGTACTTCCAACTGAATTCCATGCCACGAGCCCCAACCCAAAGTGGAAGGAAGCGAGTCATCACAAGTTCAGCTGTTGCCCATCCAATGCCAGCCACAAGAAATTTCATTTCTCCTTTGCCGGCAACCCAGGACATTATAAAATGTAATGCAAATAAATCACTCAAATCCAAAGTGCACCTGAAGAATTCCTGTATCAAAAGAAATACATTTGTATTTTTGTTCAATAAAGTATTTTACAATAATTTTATATCAAGTCATCGCAGCAAGAAAATATATAATTTCATTTTGCAAAGTGCAGCAAATTCCAATTTACCCCTATTGCATCAACATTTCCAGTAGGTCCTGAATCACTCGCAGGAAAAAACGTTGCAAGAAACAGCATTTTACAAAGTTGTGTGCCCAAATACATTACTCCAGCCTGTATACATTTCTTAGATGCTCCATATTCTGATCTGTAAATAGAAATGCATTTAGGCCTAACGTGATTTGCGGATTTACGAAAAACAAATGTACTTACAGTCCAGAGTATTTATACGTAAGAAAGTACGGCACATACGCAAGTAGAAAACAATTCCCGAAGTGAAATAACGTCATTATAAATGAATTTGATCAAGATTTCACGAGCTATGGCGAACGTAATATTTAATAAGACCAGATTTTTAGACTTGAAAATGGGCAGTGTTGCCAACTCTACAGCGTTTCTGCCAAGGACTTCAGTACATCTTAAAAAACTGCCAACTTTGTTTTCAAAATAAATATTTTTTCAAAAACTATTTGTCACATATGATATACTAAGTTTCACAAGTAAATAAACGCTGTATACAATGATGAAACTGCAAACACAATTCTACATTTTCAGTCAAATTTATTTCATATTACAAAGTTATTACAAAATATGAATAAAAACTACAACAAAAATCGGTTATCGAGTGTGCGCAAACTTCTTCACAAAACTAAATTCTTATTCTCCTTTAAATTTCCCTGCATTATATTTCACAAATATGGTATCACGATAAAAAACATCCGACTATTAACATATATACTATTACAGAAATGCCATCACCACCTAGTGAAACTACAGATATCCACGTAAAAAAAAGGTAAAATTATGCAATATAATCACGGATGGTAAAAGAAATAACCATCACCAACTTCAGATCAAACCTAGAGATTCACATGTCAGACATTAAAAACAAATGCCTATATATTTTAAGCAGCAAAACTCTCAGAAATTATTAGCTTTTTCAAGCTGTCGAAAAAGGAGAAAACGCCGAACTTCATCGAAAGCAAATACCAAAATGCAGAAAGGCAATGCTGTCAGCCACCAATTAATCCTGAAATAAATAAATGTAAATATATAATAGTGCTAGTATATTATAAAGAAAATTGTAATTGGGATTCTTACTTTATGGGATAAAGACGAAGTGCTATATTCATTCCAGGAATGTAAAGAAGTAATATTGCCAACCCAATAGTGAAGACAATGGCCATCGTGAGAACATGATTGCTAGTAAATTAAATAAAATGGAATCAATCAGTGCATTTTCTTTAATATATAGTATAATAAATTAGCAATACAAACTTAAGCAACTTACTCAAACCCATGCTGAAATACCATTTTCCTTCGAGCTTTGCAGCAAATTAGATGAACAAGTTGACACATGACAATTGCGATAAAAAATGCTGTATGACACGTCCATTCCAATGCCTTTCGTTGATGGTATGTCTAAATGGAATGCATGTCAGTAAATCATTTCAGCAAAATAGTTAAATAAGCTAGATGCTAACCCAGTCTTGGTTGTAGGAATCTGTGAAATCACTGACACCAAGTGAATCCCACGCGCGTCTGCGGTACAAAAGATCCTTCATCCAGAAACCATTTTCACCAAGGATTACACAGTAGCTGAAGAAACCAGCAGCAGCCATTATCATCCCCACCTGACCGTTCTGCACATCAATCATTCTATAAAGTAACATTGTCCCTTAATTAAACTGTATACATATGTCGCATGTTGAATTAGAATCATATATTTACTGAATATCAACTAGAGGATTGTCTCGAGCATTGCGTGGTTTTCGCTTCATTATATCATATTCAGGCTTTTCAAATGTCAAAGACACAGCAGGGAACTGTTAAAAATACAAGTGGCATTATTACAGTTTTCATATCAAATCAGAGTTTACATATATTTCATATCTTACCACATCAGTGCCAAGATCAATAACCAATATTGTAAGAGCACCCAATGGTAAAGGAAGGCCACAAATGAGGAATATGAAGAAAGGCCACACTTCTGGCATATTGCTTGTGAGAGTGTAAGCAACAGCTTTACGTAGATTGTCAAATATCAACCGACCTATAGCAAATGAAAAAACAGATGTTACACTATGCAAGGTAAATATGTAAGAACAGTTTTCAATGAATATGTTGGAGAACATGCAAACAGACCTTCTTCAATTGCACAAATAACCGTTGAAAAATTGTTGTCCAAGAGTATTATATCAGCTGAATCTTTAGCAATATCATCTCCAGCAGACATGCCAATACCTAAACCATGAATAAATAACCTATTAAAGAACGGAAGGAAACGGTAAACTTCATTCATTTCATTCACACAGCGCTACGGACCAATATCAGCTTTTCGCAATGCCGGAGCATCATTCATTAAAGATCCCGTCACAGCCACAACATTTCCTTGTGTCTGTAAAGCCTCAACAATATGCAGCTTTTGAGTTGGTGTAATGCGGGCAAATATAAGATCTGGATGAGTGCGGAGAAAATAATGCAGCCTATCCAGAGTCATGTCTTTCAGTTCGGCACCATGTATAACCACAGAATTAACCTCACTGAAAACAAGATAAATTGGAAGTCAATTTAAAAATACTAATTTTTATATTAAATTAAACCATTACCTATATCCAATTTCCTCAACTGGTACACCTCTCACAGCTGCTATATCTTCTACAGTCACACTCTGTTCGGAAAAGATACCGGTAGCTTTGGCCACCGCTTTCGCAGTAACGGGATGGTCACCCGTAACCAAGACAACCTAATATTGAAAATGTTCACATATATGTTTAACTAAGTATATTGCGCTAACTAAATCTAAATACACAAAAATGTTACCCTAACTCCAGCCGATTGACATTTTCGAACCGCATCAGGAACATTTGGCCGTATCGGATCCGTGAATGACATCATTCCTACGAATCGCAGCCCGACCAATGGGAAATTCTCCTCGTCAGAATCAAACGGATAACCAGGTGGAAACTTATCAGATGGCAATTTATAGTCACAGAAACCTGATCACAGAAAATAATTCAATTTAGAAGTACATATAACCATGTAATTCCTACAAACACAAATTTATCTTACCCAAAACTCTTTCGCCAAGTGATCCAACATTAATAAAAGCTTCACTCAGAGCTTCCTTCACTTTTTCAGTGAATGCAATTTCACGATCTCCAATCAAGATAGTAGAGCAGCACTCCATTAGACGCTCAGGGGCACCTTTCATCAAGAGAATATAGCTTGGATCCTTCGTGTCATCCGTCTCATGAATAGTTACCTGATCATTTAAAAAACGCACAATTTTCTTAAAGTTCCTTGAAACATAAAATGCATTGAGTATTACTGGTATTAATTACTTGATAACGATATGCTGGACTGTAAGGAATCTCGCAGACTTTGCGATTTTTCTCTCTGATGGACGATACCGGAGCCAAAGTTTTTTCTACAAACTTCACAAGAGCCGAATCCATTGGATTTGCCTGGTGGTCACTATATACATTGTAAAACGTTAATTCACTAGCACTACACGATTTAAAATTACCTCTAAATAAATTAATGTGGTTACCGATTAAGTGTTTGGGGGTCGTTGTCCGCAAGGTTGCACAGGGCTGCAATACGGCCCAAAGCTTGTACAGATGGTCTTGAAATGTAATGTCTTGATCCACCTATAAATATAAAATATTTTAATAAAAAAAACTGATGATGTATTGCATCTGATGTGTAACATCCACAAACCTGTTTGATCCGGTGTGTTGTCAACATCAACTATCTTTCCATCTATCCACATATGAGATGCCGTAAGTCTGTTCTCGGTCAAAACTCCCGACTTGTCCGTAACTATAGCCGTAATGCCACCAACAGTTTCAATGCAGTCCAGATTCTTCACCATACAATTCTTTGCACACAGTCGTTTTCCAGTTAGAATAAGTGATATCTATAGAAGCAATAGGTCATTAGTATATGAACATTGGAGTTGTACGATATCCTGATGACCAACCGTAATAACTGCGAGAAGCCCTTCGGGTACGATGGCCACGATGATGCCAACCAAAAACACAATGGCATCTATCCATTGGAATCCAGCAAGAAATGCCACAATAGAAAAGAACAAGCCCACAATGATTCCAATGGCTGTCAGAGTATGCACTGTACAAGTCACTTCTTTAATGAGTGTAGATTCCGGGTAAAATACTTCCACAGCTGTCATTGCAAGTTGTCCCACCAACGTACGTTCACCAGTTGCTACAACAACTCCTCTGCAAGAACCTTCAACAGCTGTTGTAGTACTGAATGCCAAATTCATAGTTTCTAATGGATTGTCATGTGTTAATTGTGGGCCACGCGCTTGAGGTTCCAGTTTCCCACTCAGGATTGAGTTGTCCACTTTGAAGTGTCTCGCCGAGATTATTCGGATGTCAGCAGGAACGACTTCCCCGGCTTTTATTTCCACAATATCTCCCAGAACAAGATTATCAACTTCAATTGGTCCCTTCCTGCCATCTCTGATCACAGTAGCCAACTGAAATGAAATGAAATAATTTATATATGGGATATTGGCAGCTGGATTTACATAAAAACTTACCTTTGGTCCAGTTTGGCGGAGTGAATCCATTACACGTGTACCATTGGTTTCTTGGAAATAGGAAAATAATCCTGTGAGCAAGACCACCGCTGCCAAAATAATTCCCAGAGCAAGCTGGAAATAGGTACAAGTTAATAAAAAGAAATGAAAAAGTATGCAACTTTACGTAGCTGATAATTTACCTCTTCGTAAGGTGGGTCTGGAAGCAAGTCAGATTGGACGGAGAATGAAATAAGGCTGAGCACACACCCAACCCACAATATAACCGAAAATCCACCAAAGAGATTTTTGCAGAAGATGACCCAATCGGGTGTGTGGATTAGAGGATTAAGTTTATTGGGTCCGAACACATTGAATGCTTTTTTTACTTGAGAATCGTGCAAACCCTGAAATAATATCATTATTACTATGCATTCGTTTAATAAGAGCAACATGGAAGAAATTTCAGAATAATTTACCAGGATGCTTAGTGCTTTAATATGCAAAATTAAACTACTTTCTTGTTGTAATTAATAACACTAGACTAATTCCTGGTTATTCTGTTTTTCTGGCTATATTAAATTACCATAACAGGATCCGTTGTATATCTTGCATAAATGGTATCCAATGACACTTTATGTTCATCCTAAATTGTAAATGAATTACCATCATTATTGCAATTTTGGGAATTTCACACATACATATGTACACATTTGGATGATGATTTGTATTGATTGAAGCTGTTATTATTCACGTGCTTATAAAAAATTAACTACATTATCTAAGTCATTTACCAAATGTGCCATTGGATTTTTTCGGATTTATAGCAGCATAAAATAATAGAAACCATTTCAAAGCCATGTCGCATTTCCTCAAGCTCATCTGTAACAGCACTGTGGCTGCCTTGCGGTGCTGGCCTCTTCCTTCGACTTTTTGGACGGCCATCGACGTAAGAATGTCCATCTTCCGAAAAAGCAGGCGTCACAGCAACTCTGTAGCTATCCACACGGTTCTTCAACAAACAAACAAACATGAAGTTGTTTATAGGGCGTGGCAAAACTTTCGTATTTAAAAACATCAAACTGCGGCGCGAATTTCACGTACCTCTGCATCCATTTTGATCAGTTGTAGAGCAATTACACATGAATTAAAATAAACTGTGGCAAAAAGATGTTAACATCCCGCTGCAAACACTATTCGCAACAATAACAACTCAAAATGTAAATGTTGTTTGGAAATGGATGCCCTTCCTCGACGCATTCCATGTACCTGGATCGATAATATCGATTTCATTTTCAGACCAAGGTTCAGACGGTATGCAATATATCAGAATGTGGGTGATTTAAACGATTAAACAACCAATCAGAGCGCGTGACGTCACTGTATACGCAGGTGAAGCGTAGCGATTGGCTACGGAGGATCATGGGGACAAATACGACCAATTAAGTCCAAACTCACCCTCCAATCACGAGAACACACTCCAAAAAATTTCAAAATTTCAAAAAAAAAATCACATTTCTAAAATTTTCAAAAAATTCCAAAATACAGTGGTTCTAAAAATGCACAAAATTCCAAAATCTTCACCAGTTGACATTGTACTGCGGGACTATCGGGCTTCGGGACTGTGGGACTGCAAGATTGCGGGTGGAGATTTTGCAATTTTTTGAAATTTTTGAAATATTGGCACCAAATCAGAATTTTCGAACTTTTGGAAATTTTTAGAAAAGTTTAGAATATTTTAAATTTTTGAAAAATTGAACCTATAGACTAAAAATTGACACCATAGAATAAAAATAGACACCATAGACTAAAAATTGACATTTATGACATTTATGAATATTTTCCAAAAACCTGTTGGCGATTTTGGAATTTTCTGGATTTGTAGAACCACTGTACTTTAGCCTGGTACAGAACAGATTCCTGCAGTCCCGCAGTCCGGCAGCCAAACAGTCCCGCAGCTAACCTAACCTAAACTCTCACAGACACGCAGTCCAACAGTCACGCAGTCCCGCAGCTAACCTAACCTAACCCGAGTTAGCCGCGGGACTGCCGGACTGTGGGACCGCTGGACTTCCGATTAGAGTATAGTGTTGTGGAACTTTTGATATATTTTTGGAATATGTGGAAATTTTGACATATGTTGGAAATGCTAAAGCCATAAGACTATGGTCTATTGTTATTTTTAAAAAAAACTTTAATATTGACATTTTTTGTAAATATTAAAAATTTTGACAGTTTTTTGAAATTTAAGAAATTTTGACATTTTTTGGAAATTTTATGAATTTTGACTTTTTTTGGAAATTTTATAAATTTTGACCTTTTTTGGAAATTTTATAAATTTTGACAT
>JAQFZQ010000475.1:0-32566 GCA_034696005.1 Glomeris marginata | reverse complement strand
AACGCCACCTGCCGGCTTTGAGCATGGGTTGCATCCATGGCGCTCTGCTTGCCTCTCCATTATATAAACCTCCATGTTGAGAGTTAGCAAGAAGGGGGTGGAGTCATTTGCAAGTTACGTCACGTGATACTCTAATTGCGTGCACACACAAACAGCACGCTTTTCAAAAGTTCAAACGCAATGTATGTACACAGTGTATAAAAATGTCGAAAAAATGTGTAAAAGTAAAAGTAAAGAGGTGGGTACTTGCCCGTCTCCGTCCTGGGCGTTGATATTGATTCTACGTCCGGTTCCCAGCAATTCTGCATGAATGAGAAGAAAGGAGTGAAAAAAATGCAAGTGTGAGCAAAGCGGACAAATGATGATAAATGACGAGACAAACGTGTCAAGCCGCCATCTTGGCGGTCTTTTAGCGCATTAAAGTCCAACATATCCTACAAAAGACCACGATTTGTGCGAAAAACCATTCAAAAAACACCTTCCCTACGTTTAACCTGCTTTCTTTACCTTAAACTTACACTTTTCACACTTTTCAAACAACGCAGAATATTGACCGAGGGAGAATTCAATATTCATGTCACAACTATTACTTTTCCCTTAAACTTTAAATAGGAAACAAGTACAACTTCCAATTATTTAAAATCAATGTTTCACATACAAGCACATGATCAAAACCCAAACAAAATAACATCATTTAGGTAGTATTTATAAGCATCATTTTGCAGAATATACAAGTTTCTTGCAAATAAAATTGCGCATTTGTCATTTTGAAATTTATTTTACAAATTATATGAATAGCAAAAACCATGTGATTTATCAGCTAAAAATTATAGCTTTACAAATACAATATTCAATAAAATATTGTAAATACAGTATTACATTTTACTGTTATCATTACGGTTACAACGAATTAAAATTAATTTCGATGTGTACTGATTAAAACTTTGTTGTTTTCATTTCTCCATAAATTAAGTTTTTTTTCTCAACTAATTTCAATATTCCTAAAATCTTCAATCAATTTTTAAATATTAAAATCATTTATATATCACTGCATACATGTAACAACTGTATTTAAACATAAATTTTCCTATTTTATATCCGCACAGCATTTTCATCCCGGAAGTCGTAAATCCAACTTTTGTCATGCAATTATATGAAAGAGATTTTGACTTATTCAACATTCACGAGCCATTTTTATAGATTAAAAATCTCATTAAACTATATTAATTATAAGTTTTTTGGCACACGTATCTTTTATATAGTATACCTACACTTGTACTTTATAGCATTTTCCAAACTTTTCCAAGTTCAAATCAAGTTCAAACCGATAAACAATCTTTCGCAAAAACAAAATAAGACGAAAAGAAATGAAGGTCAAATTGCTTCCTATAATTACTTACTATCAAAAGAATATTTGCATCAAATATTCGTGCTACATTTCAACTTTGTAAACGGGGAAAAAAAATTAAATTAAAGAACAGGGAATTTTGAAAGGGGAAGAGGAAGTGTTGCCAGTGTTCCTATACGATTTCCTGATAGTTTCTCGCCTTTGGCTACATATTCTTTGCACATACTCTGCAAAGTTTTACACAGTTAAGATTTCAAAACTGTAATCGCTTCCCACACCTGTCAAAAACTTTTTCCCAATCTGGACACACACATGCATGCAATAATCACATCACTTTTTCAAATTACCTAAATAACATGCTATTAAATGCAATGACACGCACAATTTAAAATAAGTCCTAATTGCCATGTTTAAAGCTACATTGATTAATCACATTTTCGATCGATATAGCTAACTAAAAACAAAAATTACAAACTTAACTGCATTAATGCTAACTGTGTGGCTAAATTCGGCGCCGCCTTGCGGTCAAATACAGAAGCAGTAAATGTTGCAACACTGTTACGTCAGAGGCTATTGATCCCACATCCGGAATGCAAGAAGTAGTACTTTGCTTTTGGCCGACTTGTCAAAGCAAAAGGGAAGGGAAAGCAAAGTGAGGACCTTGCATGTTCAGACAATGACCTCCAACAGAGATAAACCAACTTGAGTCACGTGACAACAAAAACCAAAACCTGTCCTAATTTACCGCACAGTTTTCAAATCAAATCATTGACCAAAAACACCGTCAAATCGCATCTTTCCACTTCATGCTCTTTAATTATTATTCAAGTGGGTGGGAAAAGTTACTCATCCCGGAAATTGATTCCAACAAATATCTGTTTATACAGGGTGAAGCAAAATTCTCGCACCATTCAATTTGCACTTGTTACTTTAGATATTTTGCATAGTTTTTTGAATATTCACTATCAAACTGCAATTTTGAAAAGTTACAACTGCTGCAAATTCAATATCAACTGTTAACAAAATTTTTTTAAATGGTGTAATATATGTACCACATTGAAGAACGATTCAACTGCAATTTGGAATAGGTACATAAATACAAATTATTCAGAATGATGCAGGGATACAAATATGAATGCGATTATGTAAATAATCAATTTTGTCCATAAAATTAAAATTTAATATGTAGTTGAATCGTTTTTCGAGGAATTCCATTAATCTTCAAATTCCACTACTTTACCAGGCAATCTAGAAATTCAACGACCTGTTGTAGTGTAAAATAAGGTGAAATGCTAAGTAAATTCTTAATTCCAATTTAGTATTGCCCAATAATAACAATTAATTTAGACATTTCAAGGTTTTTTTGGTGTATTCCAGTGGTCAGTGAAATTAAAAGTCTCTTTTAAACATAATGAAAGTCATAGATGTTATTTAAGATGTATTAATTTGTTTGTAGTAACATAAGTTACCATGTTGCCGAATCAGAGTTCAGTGTTTTCTCGCAAGATGTCGTCATTATCGATCGCATCTTAATTAGGTATAGTAGTTTTTGGCGTTTTGCTATTGGCTCCCCCCAATCACCCCTACACGTGTCTTTGCTAGCACTTCACCTAATCGACACGGTGCCCATTCATCGATTATTCATCGATTCTGGCCGCATTAAAAAAGTGCAGCAAATATAAAAAGAAAGCGAGATCCGAGCACAAAACAGGCCTAAAACACCCATATATAATATATAAGCAACTTGCTCCTCGAAAAACCTAATCGATGGCGGTTCGATTCATCGATCACATCATTGGTAAATGCGACGAATTAATTGCATTAAAGGGCTTGATTAGGAAAAAAATAGACGCATAAAGCCCCATCATGCAATTATAAAGCGTGACATCAGAAAATATAGGAAAGCAGATTAAGCAACTTGTTTGATCTCATTACAACACTGTTGCCCAAAATCGCACCTATTTCATCAACAAACCATGTTTATAATCATTGTTACAGTTGCACCTCACACAAATAGTCCTTCCAATCTTAAAAATATCCCAAAATGGAGAACATCTTCCGAAATATATGTAATTTGGACACAACGCATGTTTAGTTGGGATAAATACCACCAGATGGCGTACCTGTTGCAAAAGTCCATAGTCTGGTTAATTTTAAAATATAATCCAGTATATGTGAATATTTCAATAAATTTCATTGCTTATTTTGTCAACTAACAACCATTAAATATTCCACAGGTCTTCGAAGCCACACATTTTTCCTTTAACAACCCATTAATTTTACGAGCATGACGAGGTTTTAAATCGAATTTAAAATGCAACATTAATCCCCCGATGAACATAATTGCATAACCAAAATGCTATTTCAGCCAAGTGCACTCACTCACTCAGTACATTGGGCAAAAGAAGGTCCCACCAAAGCCACCCCAACAGTTAATAAAGTAAGTAATTAAAATGCCAAGTGGGCCGTATAAAGGGTATAGAGACTGAGGCGACCAATGAGCATCGAGCAGGATGCTTTCCATCGAAGCCCATTAATTAATCGACTTAGCATGGGCTTCGGTGAAGCGTACTGCTTTAATGGCCGCCTCTCATTTGCTAAATCAAACTGCAACACACCCCTTTCTCCACTAATTACTCTTATGCCTATACTACTATACATCTCATCTCTTCAAATGCCAACTGCATTTTTGCACATGCAGTCACGTGACACAATATCCGAATACGAAATCGATGAAGAGCACTGCAAACAGTCAATTGGTCTTAATGCAAGTGAACAAGATGGCCGCCATATATAATTCCTTCCAAATCCGTTGGCAACACTTTTAATTTAATTTCCCTTCTTTCCTTTGAACAGTCACTTTCTTTCAATTCGTTTGTAATTAAAAACCTAATCCATGGACATGAACAAAATAGGGAAAGGTTCTCTGAACTGTAGAAAACCGTGTAAAAGAGGAAACACTAAAATATACTAACAGGGGTTTTTTGGAACAGTAATAAGTGGTCAACATACACAGTGGACATATTGCATGTCACGTTCAGATCAGCTGCAGCAATATACAGAATAAAACTTGTCATTGGCATCATTACAATATTATTTTGTTACAATTTTGATTGATTGCAATCGAACAGCGTGAGAGCTTCGAGGTAAAAGTGATAAATTTGGTCGTCAATTAATGTCATATTTCGCATTTTGTTGGTTAGCACAAATTTCGCCTCAAGCTTTACTTCTATATATGAAAAGCATGCGGAAAACGATCACGTGACATTGCAATACATATGGGGTAATTAGCATATCAAATGGGCCGTACACATGCTGGAAAAGGCACTTTAATTGCGAACGTATAGAGACCAACCACTCAAAATCCCCCAATTCCAATTGTGGGGGGATCAAAATACAATGGACATCGATTGATTTTCTGGCAAAGTAGACCTTTCATATATATAAGGGATATACAACAATTGCCCAACTCCATATTGCATGTCAATTTTTCAACGTCAACAGATCAGATGAAAAATGCACTATACATTTTCGGGATTCACACACAATAGCAACCTAATTACAATTCTTAAAATAGAATGAACATACCCCCCACACCCCCATGCAATTTGGTCCACATACACAATAAAATGGAAACCCATGTGAACCAATACATTTTTAAAAAATTCCCTATTTGCTACAAATTTTGTCTCAATTTTTTCTTCAAATCTGTACATTTCAATCATGATTATTTACATGTATAATAAAACAAACTTTTATCCCAATTCATCCTAAAACATTTCATTATAGTTATAAAACAGTCTTACAACAACATACTTTTCTAATATTCGCAATCATATTTTACAAATGAACAAATTCACAATTTACCAAATTTCATAGTGTGACATTCTCTAAAAAACGAAACATATAAAACAGTTGTGTTATTATTATCTCTTGTTATTATCAATCAACATTTCTTACAATCGTGCAACCAATCTGCAATAAACAATAACATTTGCAGTATACAGAGGGGGAGAATGGGGGAAAAAATTACATTTTGTTGCGACCAATAACATTGTAGGCGATTAATCAATTTGTTGGTGAAGAAGGAGGAGGAGGAAATAAGGAAGGGATATAAGAAGATAAAGGAAGAAAATATATTGAGAGGAAATAAATAGACTAGAGGTTAGGGTTAGGGTTGGAGGAGAAGGATAACAACTGTCTTTGATTTTACGCCGAATCCTCTTTTTATCCAGTCAAGCATTAAATTCAATCGCGCCAAATAGCCACGTGACTTCCGGTTGGCTTCCGAGTGACAGTTTGCGGTTGATTACAGCTCAAATCCTGTTTGCTGCCCCTTTTTCGTCAACTAATAAACCCAGTGAAAGGTCTGTGTCCTAGTAGCCTCGGCCAATGCACACAGATAAGCAAGTTATTTTGGTTGAAAAACTTCAATTTGACCAATTTGAGTCAAAATTTTACCAAAACACACAAAATAACACTGAAAATATCTAAATTATTTCGTTTATTATGCATTTTCGTCAAAATAAATCTTTTTATGTAGTTTGTCATTATAAAGGTTATAGCGTACAAATGAGGTAAACCTCAATATCAACACGTATATTAAGTAGATTATTTAAAGGTGAACTGACATGGTTTTGTAAGGTCCCATGCCATTAAAACTGCAGATTTTGAACGTTAAATTAGAACTATGAGATCCATTAAAATAATAGTTTGAAAATCATTGAAGGAGTTATTTAAATTCAAAGAGGGAAAATTTAAACGCACGCCATTGGGTAACCGGCGACTGCGGGTTGGGCCAGGTGCATGGCTTCACCCAATGAGGCCAAGTTGGGCATGACGTCATTGTTGTTTCCGCCAATGACAGCATACTATAAGTACATATTGCGATTTTATTAAACTTCGGATATTTTTACAAATATAACGAATCAACGAAAAAATTTCAAAAAATCAGGTAATGTGCTGATAGAAGGTGTGATCGCATGGAAATATTTTCCACCGATTTGGTATTGAAAATTTTACCCTGTCAGTTCACCTTTAAGTCCTAACATAATGTTATTGCGGAATTAATAAATTTAGAAAATTCACAACAGTATCCTATATATATACTAAAGACAAGTGTAATAAAAAGTAATTGGTTGCAATGCTCGACAATCAAGTGTCTGGTCATAAATTAGCTTTCGCTAAATTAAGCATATTATATGCATAATAAATGTTTTAACTTTTATAACGGTAATTTGCATCACAACTTTATACCACAAATCCACGTGCACGTGTATTTATAAAACAATGGGATGTTTCCATTTGCACGCATCGTTTATTTACAGAAATGCAAATGAGCATGTACTGAACAAACTAAAAAATATAAAGTACTAAATCCAGTTTTAGAAATGCTAAAAAAGTGTAGTAACGAGTGCGGCAATAAACAAAAGAGAGAATGAATCTTTGTTTGCATTTTTGCTCTAATCTCGAGTTGCGCAATAAACGACATTCCAACCAAGTGAAGAACATCAACATCTTCATTATGCAGCTAAACGAAGCTCCTCCCACTTTCTCACTCGCCACTCAACTCAACAAAGTGTCTTTTCTCACAGTCAAACTCATTGTATAATGATACCGTTTCGTGAAAAATACCCAAATGTCAAACTTTCTACTATACGACCTCCCATGACGCCATCTTGTTTCATTTTTTTGTACCCACAACTCATTTCAACAGTCAAATAATTAATTTGCCACACATGAAGGAATAAATAAGCCAACAAACTCAGTTTTCATTTTTTTAATTCACAATCATTTTCATGCATGTGTGAATGAAAAAACAATTGATTAATTTGGGCGGATTTTTAGGAGTTTATATTTTTTTCTTCTTATTTCGCCAAAATTGAAATAAGGATGAGAATCAAAGCGGAAAAATTAAATGTCAACCGCAGCTGTGATTTAATACTCATAATTAACAACTATGTGCCATTAAACCGAACAGTTATTGATAACAATCCAGTTTGCAACTTACTTTTTCCCATTAGATAATAATGATTTCGATAGCAACTTGAAAATCAAGTTCTAATAACTATTTTCTATCACTTTTCTTATTTACTATAAATTACATTTTTATCTCTGTTAATCATCATAAAAATATAAAATTTATTATTTTACGTTCCAAAATGTCAAACTATAATTTCCTAAAAATTAACATGCAAAACATAATAGAGTTTTAAATAACATTATCACACCAATTCCACCCGATGTTTAAATACTAAATATATTCAGCTAAAGAAATAAAATAATTGGATTAATGTGGAGGAAAATTAATAGTCATCTTATAGCATGGGAAGTCAACAGTAACTTAGTAGGCCTATAATAAACATTTGTAGTTTAATGTTGATGAATGGGATTTCAGGTGTAATTAATTAAAACCCTTATATTTTACCTACTAATTCGTACATTATTTTAAAGATTACCATTCTTGTTGTAAGATAGACATCATTTTCTGTGGAGAAAAACGAGTTTCGCCTGAAAATAACATTTTCGGCGACACACCCCATCAAAGAATAAATGTGGGAAAAATCCGTGCAAACAGCATGTAAAGTAATTGGCCGTCTTTTGTACGAGTGTTAATTAAAAGTCTGAAACTTTCAGCTATACATTCTCTTGCCAATTAACGTGACACACGCACAAGTTCAAATTATGTTCACCAGATCCTGGCATTAAAACAAAAAAATTACGTGGGAAATATAGATAAAAAATAGGAAACGCCCACAAAAAAAATCAACTCCCGTAAATCAAAATTTCGCCATTTTTAACAACTTGTACTACTTTGTTAACAACACCGACTACACAAACACAAACTATATTTTTTTCCAACATTTTACAGAATTCTAAGAAGCCCATAAATTTTTCTACACATTCTCGTTCTAAAACGTAATAAATAAACTATAAAACCTTAGGAATGCAGCTAACTAAATTTACTCCAATTCTATAACCAGATAATTATTCAAAGAATTTATTATTGATAAACTTCTAAGAAAATCCATTAAATATTTGCCAATAAAAAATGCATTGAAAACTGGGGCTATTTCAGTACTATACATGTAAAGTTTAAAAACTTTTTATAGTAATGCTCACAAATCTTGGTGAGGTATCATCAATAAAAAATAGTATCAAGATTTTACAAAAAAGTGGCTAGTAAATCACATATCACATGTATGATGTACACATGTAGTGAAAATGGCGATTGCAAAAAAAAAACGAAGATGCGAAAGAAAAGTCCTCTGAGAAATCATGTTCGGATGTTGGTGTGGCTTGATCACGTGACTAGACCCAACTCTAGACCCATAGACCAAACAATAATCGCCCGCAGCAAACCAACATCACAGGTCACGTGACACGATTTATATTACCACGTGTACATTCCTAATCTAAGCCTAATCATTATATTTTGGCAAGAATCCTACAAAAAAATAAATAACACATTGGTCAATCAATACTTACAATTCAATACAGCATTTAGTATTTATTAATTTCTCCAAATTATTTATCTTCACACAATTCCTTGAGAAAACGTGTTATTTTATAAAAGTTAAACTTAATAATAAATTACATATAATCATACTCAATTAATCTGCATTAGCTACATTTAAATCAATTTATTTTTACACTTTGCTTTCATTTCAAAATCCCAAAATGGCCGACAATTGTCTACTTTTCAAGCATCAATGCTTAATTTAATAATAAACAAAATTCTGAAATTATATTTCCAAGTACCTATCAAAGAAAAACCATAAACTTTGGAAAATACATGAAACCACTATTGAGAAAGAAAAAAATAATCAGACAAATCCAAAATTATTACTAAAATCCTAAATAATTTCGGATAAACCTCTGACAAGTAACTGCTGTGATCACGTGACTCCTCCATAAATAACACCCATCACATTTGTAATATAGTACAATGAAACCAGGCAAATAAAATCTTCACATGTCCAACATACATATGTTGCAATAATAAATGTCATTGTAAAACATCAATTAAAACTACATTTTTATATTATATTTTTATAGAAACAGACCCTCAAATATTGAAATTAGGGAGAAAACACGATATGAAATCTGAATATATCGATAATATCGATACCATTGAAAGCTTCCTGTGGCAATATTTCTCTGTGGCATCAGCTTACATAAACTCGGAGCGAAATTAAAGACAAACAGAATATGCAGTATAGATGGAGAACGAACCGGAAACGGAAGTTCAATGCCATATTGACTGATGGCCCATATCGATATCGGCAATTATTCAATCGATCGCCAATAAAACTTTCCACATTTGCTTATATACCTCCTATAATAAATAAGGGCCATTAAAGTGCACCACTCTTAATATTCCATATGCAATGCAAATATTTATCAACCCTATGTGACGTCATAAATCATCCCAATATGGCGATCAAATTCACGCATTTCCTTGCACAAAATCTTGCACCAATTTTGAAAAATAACTTATGGAGATAAATAAAATGTATGCATGCACTTGCCATAAAGGGGTGCCCACTTGGTTGGTTTTGCTTTTTCAGGGTGAATTTTGAATTGTTTCTGTGACGTCATCGGTGCTGCCAGCGTCACTTTTCATTATGTTGGTGGAAAAATTGAAACGTACAGACCCCTTATGGGCCATGTCAGTTGAGAAAATTCAATTGCCTATCCCAACATACACACTAGCAAAAAAACACACTTTATCCAGGGTTTAAATTCAAATTTTCTTTGCACGGTATATTCTCTAGAAAAACAATAACACCAACTGCCAAAAATAACATGCAAAAACCAAATAGCTTCAAACCCTGTGCAAGGAGTTATTTTTTTTCTTTTTCCAAATTTCATTTTGACAAGAACAAAAACAATACATGCATCTTTACAATAGTCATTTTCCAGATATACCTACATACCAAACTGAAATTACATTTGGTCCCAGCTGCATTTCACTTCTTTTTGTCTGAAATTGCAATTCCTTTGAAATTGGAAATGATTTCCTTTTATTAATCGACCCCAATGCATACTGCGCTACCTGGTGGTAAGCACACTAAACATACAAATTGCAATAAATATTTCCCAAGATTAATTAATACAGTACTTATTTGTACAGTTAATTTTTTGAATAAATATTACAAACTCATTTGTGCAGAATTAATATTTAACTCAGTTTTTTGTGTGCAAAAATTATTTTTGACAATGTGTAAGATTAAAGTTACATGAATAAATGTGTATGATACCTGTAGGGCATTCTCAAATTACAAGACTGTACATAATAAAAAAGAGGTAAAATATGGTTAAAGGGCAAATTGCAAGCATTGAATCGAGTCGAGAGAATTGATCACGTGACCCACAGTAATTTCCGGAACCGCATTGCATCATGGCACCTTAGGCCCTTTGCGAACCAATCCGACTAATTGCGTCATAAACCAGTATAAGAGAAGATAAAGCAACAGGAAGTATAGACACAAATATAGTAAGTACATTTGCCCCTTTTCTAAACAAAAATTACATATGGCAATGACATCAGAAAATTCCAACAGATTATTGCAAAATAGTATATCACTTTTAAACATCCATTATTTAGATTTTAGAACAAAAATCGTGGAGGTTAATGTCGTAAAGTTAAAAGAAATAAGTTAAATGGGTTTTAATTTATATTAGGATTTTATATAATTATTTTCAATGATCATTTGATATAAACTCCAATTTTTATGTGTAGGTTATATGTACAAGGTAGGATTCTGGGGCCGATATCGACCGAATGAGAAACAGCGCCACCTGTAGACACATTTCCGCTAACCGGCGGCCATCTTGAATACGCCTCATAAATCGTGCATGGCAATTTCCAGGGGCAAATGAAGTAAGTGCACACGGCTAAAAATTCGGGTGCCTTTTTGCGTATTGTGGAAAAATCCGAAGAGAAAAAAAGGTCCTACTCCAAACAAGAAAAACCAAGTGCCCATAAACGTCAAACGCACAAGAAAATCGTAAATCGTTCTCAATTTGAGACAAAACTCACACGGGTCGAGGTTATCACACCTCATCTGCAAAACTTATTCAAAATGCCCTCGTAAAATTCCCCCCAAACACATATCCCCAATCCGAACAGAACACATAAAACTACTTTTTCACTGCAGTTAGGCCCAAAAACGGTCGCCATTTTTACTAAATAAGGACGAAAATGCAATAAGAAATAAACTTCTAAAAAAATATGCTCCATTTTTCTTCTTCATTTACTAAACAAAAATTTACTCTTAAAATGTATTTATTATCTTTATGTAGGTCCATATAATTCTGTAAATACAGATTAAAATCTGAACACAAACAGGGCATAAAAATACAGTAGGGACTATACTATATCTGATCCAAAGTCAATCTAATTTTACCTGTTAAAAGTTTCCAAAAACAAGTTTTACCATCCCTAAAAATCGAAGTGCCCAACACACATAAAACAACAACAAAAAAAAATAAGATTTACGATGAAACCATTTTCTTCCTGAAAGTCCATTGCATGGCCACAAATTCTGGGACCTTTTATAACCATGAATATTTAACTAGACAATGACGAAGTGTTTTTCCACCTTTCAACCAACAAAGAGCATCATTTTAGGGGCATCAAATATGAATGGCATCTCAACGTCCTTTATGTGAAAACAAAACCCTGCAGCACCCAAAAATTGCCACAATTTCCACAAAATCTATTATATTTCTCACAACAACAAAAAATAGAGCTTATGCCTTAACTTCCGTTTATATTTTACTTTTTTAGTGGATTTAGGCTTAGCTAAAGTGCAGGATTTACTCGGTTTTAATGAGCCAATAATCATTATTGTTTGTGTTGTTCTCAAATGCGGAAAATGCAAATTACCCTAATTTGCTTAATCCTAAACAAGATGCACTGTATACAGTAAGAAACAGATCTCCATTTAAAGTAGCACGCAAATAAACATGTTTTAGTAATCCTTTAGTACACCTTTAAGTCTCTTCTTTAATTCATTATACAGTAGCCTATACAGAAACGTGTAAACCGAGAAACTAGTCTGTTAAATTACAATTATCCAAATCCAGACTTTACATTACATCATTTATGTATGACCCCCTATATCATTCTTTATCAATTTAATATTAATATCGTATTTATATTTAATTACAATAATTTTTCTGCAGAATTAATTACCATTTTACTTACTATTTTTTGTCATTTCTTTCAAATATGTACATTTTCTACAATATTATTTTTGGGACAGATAAAAAAATATTCTCTATTGTGAAAAATAGAAAAAATCATATGTAAATTAAGGATTGTTTCATTTTTTAATCATTAGTCCTAAAAAATTATTCAAAAAAGTTAAATGTACTGTTCAAGACAAACTTAGTTGTAATAAAAAATCTCATGCTTTATACCATACATGGGCAAAGTAAACTTAGCACTTCCTAAAATGGGCAGTTAGATATTAGGGCATCGGTGCAGCATATGTAATAGAAAACGGATGCATAATAGCAAAATTGAAAAAATACAACTTCATGAATGCAGATTCGTGCTACAAATCATAAAAAATGAAAATACATGCCATGGAGAAAAAGTTTTCCTTTGAGTAAAATGTTAACGCCTCGTATTCTTGTCACAGTTGCCAAGAAAAGTTCAGTGTTGAAAGTCAAAAATGACGGATATTACAGAAGCATTTTTTTTTACTGTAAAAATACAGCCACAACACAAACACGCGTTAAAAGCATTTGGCCATTGCCATAGCAAAACTCTAATCCGTTTTCATATTAACTCATGTTGAAAAATTGCGACTGCAGCGCCACACATCATCTTTTACTATCACATCTTTTTTGTTATCACCATTGTCGTTCACTTTTCATCCCACATCATTTATTTCACCTACTATACACTATTTTTAAAACAAACGATATATACTTGGAGAAATATTTCACTTGTCATCAATTCTTACTGCCATATGTCAAAATACAAAATATTTCTTCCAAAAGTGATCAATAAAAGTTGGAACTTTGCACACAAAAAAAATCGAAATTCATTGTAAAAACTATTTTCATATACCCACTATAATATAAAAAACTATCCCCAAGTAACTTTATATATTTTTTTATTATGAAAGTATGTCTGTTATGTCCAATAACTAATATAAAATGTTTTTCAATAACTTTATCACGACCAACAATTTTATTAATTCGTTCAAAATTTGATATAGGTATTAATTAGATGGCGAGTGAATACGTAATTTAAGGACGACCCCCCTGACTTACAGAATATAGACAGTATACATGAGAACTATACTTAAAGTTGCGGTTTCCTAATTATGGGATGCATGTGCTGGTGCCAGTATACTTATAATGTGTTGTCAATGATATTTTATTAAAAATGCGTGCTGTTGCGGTCTGTTGGGAGTTGGTGTTGCCTTCCTCTCTGGCAACACCAACTCAAATCCATTTTTAATCGCAGCTGCCTTCAACGTTCAATAATGCACTGGGCCATTTTGCCATTAACCCTTCCTCCCCTTTTTTTATTCTGGACATTGCTGCTCAAAACCGCCATTACACGAGATTACCTCGCTCACAGTTGCATGCCAATTGTCAGGTGCGGTTGCAAATCGCATTTCCTCATCCACGTACAAACATTTTATAGCCAACCAACATAGCTATACTACTTCCAAGTTAAACCAGTACATTCATTATGCACGACCCCTACGTTCAATACCAAATACACCGACAACTAAATCAATGAAATGTCCTTTCCTAACTACATGGCGTATATTGCGAATTTTACCTCACAAGTTTCCCTAAAATACTTCTTACTTTTGATACCAGATGGCGCTCTTAAAACGCTGTTGATAGTCAATATGAAACTATACTGATATTCGACCTTTTTCATTGCTTTGCTATTGGCTGAAAAACATTCTAAAAATGGCTTCCTTTGCTAGGGAAACTTTTCAGCCAACCAAAATCGGCATAATTTGACTAACCACAGGCGCCATCTTGTCAGTGGGAGGAGTTTACTTAAAAAAAAGTCCAATTATAGAGGTAACTTACTAAAACAGCTATAGTAAGTAGTAGTATAAATTAGAAATTCTAGCTAAAGTTAATCCTATTTCATTCCTAAATGCAACCAACTTTGTTCCATAAAAACCTTGGCTTTATGCCACGCCTCTTTTCTCAAATAATTCATTGCAGTAATTTACTTTCTAATGTACTAATATCGTTTTTATGGGTTCCTCCCTGAAAACTGAAATGTTCCTTGCTGCAAGTAGCATCTTTATTCTATTATTTTCTATTTGGGCTCACCTAACATACATCACGTGCAAGGGAGCATCCATTATTGAGCACTTTGCTACAATCGCGTCAATAAGCAAAAATCTATTATTCAGTAACACAATCAACACAAGTAAAGTGCCCCTTGCTTAAAGTAGCCATTTCTACTGTATGCATTATCACAAACTTCAACTTCAATACAATCGTAATCGGATTACTCTCCTGCACACGTGCACCGAACCACAATCGCGCCTCCGACCACCAGGGGGCTCCAGCATCCCACTAATATTCCCCTCAATCTGCATTTTAAATACGCATCCTTACATAAAACCATTTATATAGAAACTATAAGGTCCAGCAGAGTCACGTGATCACCACCCGTGCACCTACTCTGGTCGACCCCACAGGGACCTCCTGCTCCAGCTGCTTTAATACTAAAGTTTTAATACACCTTTGGGAGACATTCTCCCCTTTTCATCCAGTGTTACAACCAGTCCACATTTAACAAAGCACATAAACATATAGGGAATTTCACTCATTTCTGTCTCACTGCATGTTGTGTACCATCGATTTAACTCGTTACAAGTACGTACTTCTGTTATATCTGGCTGAACACGTTGCTAGGAGACGGAGACGACAAGGTCATTAAAATTAATTTCAAATCCGAACAACCCCTTCACCTCCCTTCGCCATCATCCACATGTTAATACGTTCACTGGTCCGTAAAGATCAATAAAACGTCATAAATCACGCGAATAACTCGAGCGATTAATCGTGTCAGCGAACATATCAACCAGGTGATATAAATACAAGCGAAACAACGGTAAATATGGGGCGCCATCGAAAACGCGAACGAGAAAAGCTTCACTGCAGAACACTGGATGAGAGAGAGATGAGACGAAAGATGACGCCGACAGCGCCGCCGTAGCGGCCGCAAAACGAACTAGCGTTCTAGATGCTCCATCGCGTGCAGCATTGCATACGTATAGTTCACAATATGAAGCGTTTTGGACGCATTTCTCCACTCAATCTTGTCATCCGCAGATAACAAATGACGCCCACAAAATGAAAAGCGCAATGTCAAACTACCAACAATGAAAGAGAGAAGAGAGGGGGAGTAATAATAAAAAGAAAAAATTGAAAACTAACTTTATTCTTATTCATTTTATGCAGAGAAAAGATGGATTTTTCGACACGCCCTTCTGGAAAGAACGACATTCAATTCATAATAACGTCGCAAATGCTCATCAACATAATTAATCAAACTTATTATCGTGACAACCCATTTACAAACACCCTGTTAAAAAATCAAGCTTTAATAATTTAAAGTGCACTCAGCAGGATTAATAGGGTGTCCGTCTGTCTAGCATATTGAAAATATAAAATTAACGTCCATCTTCCAGCATTTCTATAATTTTATCCCCGAAAGGTAGATGTAGTTTGACCACAGAATACCGACTTTCATTTCAAAATCCCAGTATTTTTCCAGTATTATTTTCAATAATATTTATAACTTTTGTTAAGAATATAAATACATGAAGTGAAAGATAATTACACAACAAACCACATTAATCCCTTAAAAACTGATGAATAAGTGGATTGAACCATCCAATTTTGTTCCCAGCAAATTAGAAGAACTCAAAAATCTATAAACGAAATTATGTAAAGTGTAAAAAATTATACATTTTCCAGGAATTGAGAAAGCATTCCCACATAATTACAGGATTTCCAGTAGACACCCTGTGATATGAGATTTTGGATTTTTTTTTTATTAGTACTCATTTCAAAATTCTGATACTTTTCTTTGAAATCCAGGAATTTTAAGCGCACTCCAAATGCAATGCCACCTATCGGTCGAGTTGTCTTATTACTGATCTAGATTATAGCAATTGTGAAATAAAATTCATTTTTCCAATAAAAGCCCAAACTGTGATGAAAGATGCAAGCTAACAGCCGTTTTTGTAATAAGTCAGACTGAAATGTGTCCAAATTTTCCATGACCTTTGTCCGCCAATTATTTGTAATCATTTATGAAATCCCCGTTTAATTTCAACACTCCTGGATTGACAACCATGAAGTCACCTGCTGCGTGAACATTAATTTGCATATTGAACCTTGGACCAATGAGCTTGGACGATGGACTTCGCTCCTTTTATTTGTTAATAATCCGACCTTTATATTTCCCTTTCCAGTTTCTCTTCCATGCTTATTTTAATAACATCTTATATGTAGCAATTCCCGGATTTTCTAGGTTTTCCCGATGACTGTCAACCGTGTCACAGTACACAGATAAAATAACATCCGACAGATTTTCAAACACTGTCAAGCAGTAAACGATTTCAACGTTGTAGTATTATAAATGCAATTGCTTAATTTAGGAAGCGGTCGTAATTAGACTTATTGCAGCGTGTTGCGCAACTATTAATAATTGGTGAAAAAACATGGCGTCCAGCAGCGATAATGGCGCTAAAACGCGCGCTAATTAAATAATTCATGTAACATGGCATCCGACACAAAATAACACTGGTATAGATGCAAACCATCCTTAATTTACGACACACACGAATGATTACTCTGTCCGTATCTTCGAATTATGTAAATTACGTCGTTACATCCGCAAATCAAAAATACGCAATACTTTCTTTACACGCCATTGCACCTCGGAATCATTTCTCAAAATCGTAATTACCGTATCTCCTACAGTCACGACAGTGACATGTATTCTACATGCGTGAGAGAACGACACCGGAAATCAGGTGCACGATTATTATTCTATAAAAGAACGTGAAAGAGCGCGGAATTGTAGGAAAGAAAGAAAAAAAAACCTACTTGGTTTGGATGCTTTGTATTTGAGCAACAGGCGTTGAATCGCCGAAGTGTCTTCTCCTCTGACCAGTTGCAAAAACTCGTGGTCTTTGCCCATTTTCCAGATTTATTTACACTCCATGCGCACGTTGTTGTAATAATTTCCGCATTCGCACGTGGAAGTACAATAATCCGCTATCAGTCACCTTGCACCGCTTCCGCGCTCCGACTGAACACGTATTCCGCGCGCGCCAACCTTTTTATAGCCTCCGTCTCGCCCCGCCCTCTACACCTGGTCTAACCAATGGCGGCATCGACGCAGACGATTTGAAAACGTTCGAAATTTCGCAAGAACCGCTACGGGGTTCAAAACTTTGAAATCACGGGCTTTATCGCGATTGAATTTCGGGGGCATTTTCTAGTATTTTCGGTACAAAATATATACAAAAAGATGCTGAATCGCCAACTACAATTCAACAAACAATAAAACCAATCTTTTTCTCGATAGTTTAACCAATTTGATGTATTTTTTTATCATGATTTGAATTATCAAAATAAAATATAGTGCAGAAGAAAATGTGTCATAATTTTTGCTGATATACCTGCATTTAGGCTTATTGAACTCTCCAGAAACTACAATGAGAAATCTTAATTATATTTCTCAATTAATTTAAATTTCCTTTCAGCGTTATCTAATATATCTCCTCAAACTGGAATAATCTAAGAATGGATTAATGTAATGATAGGGTAAAAATGTTCCATGCAAAACCCAAACCTATAAATGCAAATGTTTTTGTTGAATTGCTCCAATTTTAAGATGAATATGAGGAATTTGATCTGTACTCACAAATAGTTATTTGAAAGAAATGCTGCATGAAATCACAACTGGAAGAATTTATTGTTTCCATTTATCCCAAAATCATCCCGCAACAATAATTCAAAAAACTTGTCATTTATGGTTCAGGACCATCTGGAAAACAAATCAAAAAATATTACAAACGCGCATAAAATTGCCAAGATAAATGCAAGTAAAAGTCATATATACCTGCTTCATCATCATCATCGTCAGTCTCAAACGTGTTGTCAGGGATATCATACAGGCGTATAACAGGCTAAACAACAAAGGATACATGGTCATTATAAAATACTGAACACGTACAACAGTATATTTGTCATTCGTTATTACCTTGTTGGGATCTTTCATGATCAAATATTTGCCTTCTTTCAATTTCATGCACATGTCAATGATGCATCGCAAAATCCCCCATGCATTATCCATGCTCAGATTAATCTGATTGGCGAATTCGTTCGGCTTGAACTGCTGTGTACCAAGGATGACGTGCTTAGCCGAATCACGGACGTGAACACGAGAGACATATCTGAAACCAGAGTATAATAATGTCATTGCTACATACATGTACTATTTGAACATGACAGAACAAATAATGTCCATTAGCAACCGGCGGTAGAGACCATCGGGATAAATTATTAATCCCTCCTTTTGATATTAAATCATACATGTTACAGGACATTGCCTTGTTAAGGTCCCCAACCATTAAAACTGTAAAGGAAACATAAACTAAAATCTTAACCTACTAAAAAATTATTTCTCATATTTTTGGACAAGTATTTAAACATCATATATGCTAGAAATTCAAATAAAATATATGAATTGCATTAAAAATATAGCAATTAACGCTGTAAATCAAAAATGAAATGCACCGTAAAGTTCTGCATTAGTTCCCCGGGGAAATTATTTGGTTTTAGTGTTTTGAACATAAATTTTAAAATCTAAATAATTCCCCCTCCCAAATAATTTGATCATTTAATAAAAATGAAAGCAGATTTTCAGTTAAATATTTTTCTGAAAAGACATGCAATATTGTTACAAGGGAAACGAACGTTGAAATAATTGCGCAATTCAAGGGTAAATCTAAAAATAATCGTAACTACCTAGGGTCAAAGTGTGCAAAATTTAAATTGGTAACTTAAAACTGAAAAATGTACAAAAAGAATAAAGCTGCACCGATATTTGTGTATTATTCATAAATACGATTACCATCAATTTGTACAATTCTTAAATTAACTTTCAACTTAGTTAATATTTTAATCCATCCAGATCAATATTAGACCTATTTCAAGCGTTCAAACATTGCCTTTACTGTTACTTTCAAAGCAGACGATCAATAAATTTAGCAATCGTACCCAAACTTGATTTGATCTGATCCAGCAAGCACAGCTTGAATGGTCCACTTTGCCAATTTGCAGCTGTTATTTTTCAGCTCGTTTGCGAGAACGGCACCTCGCTGAGTGTCAAGTTTCTGCCGCCAATCAATTCCTCCGCTGAACTAGAATTTCCATCAACATCTTAATTACAAATGCACCACTGCAATGCTATTAGCAGCCTGCCACCTACTCTAGAGTCCCACTCGTTCAGCGCCTTGATGTTGATGAACTGCAACTCTCCGTTCGGTCCGATCATCACCGCGTCGTGTTCGCAACGCGCGATCAGTTGAATTCCATTTTCCATGTCCCACTTGCGATATCTATTCATTTCAATATATTAGTTTCCCACTCCTTATTTCTATTCCCTTCACATAAACGTAGTGGTTCCCTAACATCTACAAACCTGTATCCTACCGATGCAACTTCTCCTTCCTCGTCTTCTTGAATGAATGGATTCTTTTCAGCAAATGTATGTTTCTTGTCATCCTGAAAACAAGTACCGGGTCATTAAGAGCACAATACGGTATAACTCAAATATGAATACATGTAAAGTGCATCTTACAGCCTTCAGAACTTGCTGCGAGAAGTTGTGATTGATGAAAGTTGCTTCAAGGGCAAGATTTCTCGGCGAGTTGATGCTGTTGCCCTCGTCTTGAGGTGGCTCGTTTGATGTCTCACTGACAGTCAGCAAATCTGGTTAATCAAAAAAGGGATTAATATCTATCTTGGAAAAAAATGATCGACTGGAAATATTTCAATTACCAAATTCGGACTCGTCCCTCTTATCAAAGAACAACTTGTTTCCAACACGCTGCAATCAATAATATATCCAATCAAAATCTGATTTATATACATATAATTCTGGACAACTCAATCTAATTTTTACATAAACATTACCTGAACTACAATATCCCAAGAGTAGCCCGAACGACAGCAACACATCAAAGTTGCTAGAATGGCATCGGTGGCGAAAACGTTGCCGGCTTCAATTTTTGCAAGCTAAAATCCCACAAATAAAACAAGGTCAAGTTATATCATTGTATCAAGCAACAGCTAGAAAGACTTGTTTCAGAAAATAACTAGCTTCAAGTTTAATTCTCTATGGGGAAAACTCAATTTAATATGTTGCTGTAATTTTCATACAAAAATGGTAAAGTGTAATAGAATTTATGGGTCACATGGTAGAGAATTATACAAACCTGTCTGATTATTGGATCATCAGTAGTTGTAACTTTATGAATGATTCTATTGACACGTTGCAGTCGCTTCTCGCTTTTCGAAGTGACGCGGTCGTAAATCTTGTCGTAATACTCCAACGCACCGCAGCATTTTCTAAAAGTTTGTTCCATCAAGTAAATCATCGATCGCAATGTGCTAGAACCTAAACAGCGTTACGATACTAACATGTCTTTCCCTTCTTCCACATTGGGCAAGGAAAGCTTAGCGAGACGCAAGAAATCCATCTCTTCCACAACTTGCCATTCGGGACGCACTTGCACGGACGCATCTCGATTCTTAAGTTTGGACTGCGTATAACGTATAAATATTCTTAGTCTTGTGTCAATTTACCATATCTGACTACGTTTTCACTCAGACTGTGAATAATGGAGACAAACCGGGTTTTTCTGGTCAAACTTTTGACGAGCTCCGAACTGCTTTTGCAGCTTGCGGACTTGACGTTGACGGTCCCTGTATTGAGTGTCATTACATTATTAAAGATGCCAGGCTTAATTGGAATTTAAAATTGAGTATTTAAATTACCTTTCTCTGCTTTTGGCCGTCTTGGAAAGGACCTGCATTTGAGCTTGCTGTTGTTGTCTTTGCCGCAATTGGTCACGTCTGAAGTTACGTTGATTGAACCTCATTCTTCCACGTTGATACAGTGGTTTAGGCACCTTCACGGTGTCCACCAACTGAAACGAGTTCTCATCTTCCTCGTGGTAATACGAATAGTGGTTGCCAACTCCGAATTGTGATGCGTATTTGTCTGTATAATTGGTATCTCATTAGTAATTTAAAATGTATTCTGCATGATCCCCTTTAGATAATTTCATCTTCATTTCATCATTAACTGGTAGACACTTTTTTGAGAAAATTTACACATTGAAATGCAAAATTGTGACTCATACAGTACAACCTGTACAACCAAATTAGAATAAACTACCAGGATATGCTAATTTTCACGAAAATATTTACAGAAAAATATTGCATTGCCATAAAATGGCGATTTCATTATAATAAAATGCGACTTTCCTTACAAAAACCTTGGACGAATTAGTGCAAGCAAAAACATACTTCAGTTTATTCCATCTTGGACTAACAGGTTCCATAAAACTGCTGTTTTGCTTATTTTTATCCAGTTTTTATGAATAAAAAGTGCCATTTTATGGATATTAACTGCATTTATTTTACCTTGTACTGAAATTGAACCGAGTTTTACATTTACAATGAACAAAATAATGTTCATACTCGCATAACGCCTGTCTTGGTACGTTGATCCAGTCCAATCGGAAACCTACAAGATTCGTTTCACGTGATTTCAATTTAGACTTCAAAGGAATCGGGTTTACCGGTTAGGCCTAACTAACCTTTCCAAGCCGATCGCCTTTTGAAAAAGGTTGATACGGCATGTCCCTGTATTGATCCGGCATCGTCGAAGGTCCCCAACCGTTTGGGTTGTCTTGGATTACAGGAGGGATGTAATGGGCCATTGTATTTCGCCCAAATATGCCACCTAAAAACTCGAAAACCTCGAACGACACGCAGGCCGGAAAAACCTATGGAAAAACATGGACAATAACCGAAAGCGAATCACTCCTATTTCGAGAGCGGTAACCGTTTCGGTAAATTCATCATCCGCGTACAGGTGGCGCTCGCTCTACCACATCCGAGACCACATCCATATGCATCCCTCATCCCTATGCATCATTCTTCAGCTGATATTGATAAAACCAAAATAAAACCAACAAAACAGCATTGAGAGAGCAAAAGTAGCTTCTAATTTTCAAAAATAATCCTTAGTAACGCCCACAAAATTTATTACGCAGCTAGTTATTACATTATAAATTATGAAATGTTAAAATGTCCCAATTAAAACAAAAGGATAAAATAACATAGATGTCATTTGTTAAAGTGCATGGTTTATATTTATTTCTATAGTATATACGTATGTCATTTTGTATTATTATATTTCACACTCTAAATGGTAATAAATAGCGGATGCACTACAAATATAAACTAAATATATGTATGTACTACATATAGGTTTACCCTTTCCTTTTTTGCTCAAAATGCAAAATATATTCATTTTTATTTCCTCTATGGAGTTGAATAGCCTGTAAATTATGCCACCGACTCCTGCAATTTCACAGTGGATGCATTTTACACTTTCCAAGCTGTCAAATAATAAAAGAAGCTCTTTTAACACATGTCAGTTCATTACAACAGAGAAAATTATTTAATTCTGCCCCTCAATATATACATATACCCTATAACAAAATGCAAGTTCTGCATGCAACCTCATTCTGCAGACACGATTACATTTCAGCTACGTATTATTATATACATTTAAAAATGCAAACCAGCTTAACTAGTTATAATAGGAGTGTTGTTCACTTTTTACATTTATAACGCACCACTGCACATTTTTTGTTTGCTCCGAATTCGCTTTCTTTTTAATTAGATCTATAATTACAGGCGAATTTTGCTGCAACCAAGTGCAAAATCTAATATAGCACCTACTGTAAATAGTAAAAGTTTGACACGAGAGTAAATTGCAAGGATGTGACCGATTTCAACCCCATGATTATATTTGCTTCGCTTCCTGACGCCAATAAAACCTCGATTATTGTCCCAGTTGCATGTCAAAAAAATCACACAAAACATGGTACCACCCTATCTCAATCGAATGTAGTAAATATAGTATATTACAAATGTTTCACAAAGCTATAACATCTTTTTATAATCTTAGAAATGAATATAATAAATTCTTCAGAATTAAAAATGAACGTTTACCACATAAAACCATTTTTAATATGATTTTAGCAAGGTTTTAACAGGAAAATGAGCATTTTATCATTTCAGTTCTTCCATTGTCACATTTAATTTTCCTGGTAATATATTTACATATTTTTCCGCTTTACAATTTGTTAGTTTCACACGCACCTTTTATTTCATTTGTATGAACTTGGTACAAGGGGAAAAGTTTTGTGACGTCATACACAAAGTCCGCCATTGTTACCCTAATAACAAAATCTTATATTAGCAGTGTAAATCTTACATCAACCATTGAATACGAGTGAGCACAAAAGCCGAAATCATCCGTTAATTTCCCCTTCGTATTAACATAAATAGAAAAGCAAGTTTCTCTTTTTTCCCAGGTCGCTATTGTTTTTTGCGCATTTATTATACTGGTCTACGCTGCGATTGGTTGGATGGTGTGACGTCACAGTCGGGCTTGGCACAAAAGTGAGTAGTATAACGTGGTGAACGAAATTTGGATGGGACAAGTGAGTTCGCAGAGTGCGAGTACCGAGGGATTAATGTGCGACCTGCCAAAAGGTGCTTCACCTTATACTTTTTCCTAAAACTAAACTTACACTACTTCAAAACAACAACTACTCATTGTCTTCCTACCTGTAAGTACATTTACACTTCAATCTGAACCAAAACGAACTATAGTATAATCATTTAAATTCATATTAAAATCTAATCTCCAATATGCCACTTGTAACTTGTGTAACTTGGATTAACATGCAAAGGACCTCATTAGAAAAGTTACATTTTCCACTCCAATATGTGAATTAGAAGTTTCAGATTATTTTTGTACAGTAAAAAACTGTCTCAAGGGATCAGAATAACTTTCCACCATAGACAGCACCATAGACAAGTTTTCCACAATAGTTTTTTTTAACATTTAACATGCAAGTGTATTGTCCCAAAAATATTAAATTTCCACCATAGACAGGTTTCACTGTATTATGTTTGCACCATGCTTTATATTATCTTGATATTATACAATGTTTCCATTTATATCCACTGTAAACCATTGAAAATTAATAATGTTGCTTTATTTTCTTGGACCTTACATTTATTTCTTTATGGCAAATTGGCTATAACTTGTTAATAATAAATTAACTTCATGGAAATAATTAATAGTTATATATGAAAATTGTAGGTATTCATGTTGACAGTAAGGGAAATTACACTGATGACTACATTAATGGAATCAATACTTTAAGATGTGTTCAAATGTGTTCAAATGAAAGAATAGAATTGAAAATACAATGGAACTTCCCCACAAATTTGAAATTAATTCTTATATCATCATAACTTAGTTGTTTGTGTAATGTTTACAAGCATTTCCATTGGACTTCACACAATCAAATGACCAATACATAATATAGCAGCCTTGTACTAAATTTCCATCCATGTTTGATTGTCACATGACTTATATGGTAGGTAACCTTGGCATAATATAGAAATAGTAACAGACAATACAAAAGTGATTTCCGTCTGCAATTAATGAAAGTGTATAATTGTAATTGAATATAGTAGTAAACATTGTGAACAAAATAGATTTGGCCACAGGAAATATTACAAACAAAACAATTCCATTTATTTATTTAGATATTTTGTTATTTCAAAAGAACTAGACTTTTTTACTGAACATTAGGATATCCGATCCTTTGTCAATTCTATATATATACAATTATAAGTTTGTTTAGAAATTACACTGATTAACTTTTTACATAATATCCTGTCAGGTCAGGGGAAAAAACCAAGGTGAAGTTATTAATCCACATCATGTATTAATGTAAAATTACCACATGACTAACAATTCCAAGTACTGGTCTATAATCTATAGTTTAATCTGCTGAATTTTGTATTTGGATAATAATGTTTCAAATCGTAGAAACTAGAACACTCGAATTATAAAAACAGTTTTATAAAATGCTGAACTAATTCAAATGCACTTTGTTTAAAAATTAGGGTATATTTATAACAGCAAAATTGCAGATATTTCAATTTCTCACATTATTTATAAACTAATAAAAAAGTTTTTAAACAATGTACAGTACCGCACTGTAAAATGCAAAACATTCACAATTGAGAACAAACCACATTGCTAAACTGTGTATACCTATACATGTATTCATATATTCAATTTCCTTACAAAACGCTGTTTTCATATTTTAAACTTGCAATGAAAGCCACGTGACACCTAGGCCTAAATGCATAGTGACATGACATGAAACGAATATATGAATTTAACAAACATGTAAACTTTCCTCCAAATAATCCACCATGCGTGAGAATGGTGAAGACAAAATATATACGCGTGTATACACGTATAATGTAATATCACGAGACTAGTAAATAGAAAAATAAATAAAAAACAGCCTCAAAACAGTGAATTAACTATGTCAGGTCAAGAAGAGTATTTATCCCATTTAAGTGGGACAGAAAAGTAAAATCCCACTCATTTTGAGGATAAAAGCGAACTGATTTTACAGAACTTTCACTCCTTAAAATATAACACTACAATGTAAACTATTTGACTAAATGGTTAAGCAGAACTCAATACACATTTCAAACAAAAACGCATACCAATGCATATTTTATAAAAAACAAAAACCAAATTTTGAGCTATGAAAACTTATATTTTTTTATATTTCAAATGCTAAATTCTTACTAATGTTGCCATAACAGAAAAAACAATATATTTAATAATATTGCAATTAGTATTACCATTTTAATTTATGAAAAGTTATAATAAACAAACTGCTGTATATTTATGTAAGTAAATCACATGCAAGTTTACTTTAATTTCAAGGTAGTAGGCTACTTTAATTTAAATGTTCATTTGTTTAGCTTTTGTATTTTCAATTGTTTAAAATGCTTTTCACAAAACAATATGAATTGTAAATTATGTAAGATATAATTCGATTATTGAAGTGGCTCTAAAACAACAATGCTTTCCATTCACATTTTGATCAAATATGGTTCTTGGTCATTTTTTGACTCACTTTTTCAGTATTGTTTTCTTTTTTTGGCTCAACCTACTGAATGATTCACACCAGGAAAATAACGTCTTGTTTGTTATAGAAGTCAACTGGTACGTGGTTGTGCAGAAAGTGGTGATTGTGGATTAAAGTGAAAGATGGAAGTAGGCCTACGGGTGATCGTCTTCGCTTTGTTCCTTATTTCTTTCTTTTTATCAACTGCCAACGCCCATAATGACTCTGGTAAGCTTCAATCTTATATTTTTCAATATATCTCAGAACTTCATCAAACAACATTTATAATTCAAATTTTATATTGACCTTAATTTGCTTTAAATTAGGGCTAACTAATTAATAAACACTTTCAGTGTAAAATGGTGCATGAGTATTTGTGTTTCAGTATATAACCGGTTTGTGTTGCTCAGTGTTAAAAGTATCACCCTGCAAAAATGCACATATTTACACAATGGTTCCATGTTGTGTCAATGAACTGATAAAAAGCGCAAGTGACACATCCAGATATTATTTTCTCATTGTGTCAAAGTTATTATTCAACTAGGAAAGGTTGATGATTCACTAAGTGTTTGTCCTTCAAATTCCAAATTGACTAGTATGCAATTTACATATACTTCAAATAATGTTACACCCAAGGTCCTAAAGTGCTTAAAAACTTGTAATTCATGATGACATATGAGTTTTATTGTAAGTTATTCTATACATATAATATTATATCGATTTCCTTAAAGGTTTCAAAATGCCATTGCTTTCCCCATGCATATATTTGCTAATTTTTCCATAGATGATAACCAGGAAGTAAAGTTATTACAAAAGAACATATTATTGTTTTTACTGAAGGGTTTTTGCTATGAAATTCCATTGCAATTATACATGTATTATTATGAACTTGCTTAACAAAAAGTACATAATGACTTCTGCTTCTTTACTAAAATAAAACACTGAAGAAAGTTTTTAAAATTGCAAGCTTCATATTATTTGAGCAAAAAATACAGGGATGCAATTATGTTACATAATTTTTTAACTGCAAGGTCAAACACCCTTGAAGTCCAAAGTAAATGTTGGCTTCACAGCAAATCACTAAATCATCTGCTTTGCTGGGAAGCCCATCTGATAATTCATTCCCCTTAATTAAAAGTTTTTAATAATATAATGAAATACTAAATACTATATAGAGCTTTATATTGTTTGAAATAGTTTAGTTTAACTTCTATTCCATTAATAAAAGCAAAATTTCATCATGAATTTCAGTGATCTTACTTTTCGATGACGAATCGGAAAACAACTCTATCTCATCAGCATCTGTGACGTCACCTGCAGATCCAGATCCAACCACCAGTTTCAAACCGTTCGAAACCAATGTAACAATTTTAACTACTACCACTACTACTACTACTACTACTCAACCGGAAGTGACGACAACAAGACGCAAGAGAAAGCGTGTGACAACTGCTACTCCCAGAGGAAATGCCAACGACCTGATGGACCACATGCTAATTCAATGGCGAAAGCAGATAGTCAAAGAGTAGGTCTCTTTCAGTTCATCGTCCACATGGTTTAGTTCATGGAACCCAGTTTCTAATGTTCTCCACTAGTGGCGCCACCGTCAGATTAAAAATTAAGAAAATGGCAACTCCTAGGAAGATTTATTTTTTAGTTTTTTTATATTTATAGACATTTAGAACTAATACTAATGATATATTGTAATTTTGATATTTTTAGGGGTTATGACCCTCTATATGTGCCACGAGTGGACCAAAAAGGCCTGACTTGTTGGAATTGTGTGGTTGTGGGCCTTGCTACCATCCATAGGACAGGTGACGTCACAATGCAGACCAATGGCTCTTCATTGGCTCTCGAAGCAGACATGGGAGTTGAGGAACTCAAAGCTCAGTGTTTATGCGAAGCCAGGTTTGTAAATCGATTGCTTATAATACTCATTGCTGTGACTCACTTAAAAGCCAAACAATTAAAAGGGTATAAACATATAAAACAGAGTGTCTACTGGTCTTCGAATCTAAAGGGAGTGAAATTTGCACTTTTATTTACAATAAAAGGAAGAAAAAATATCACAAAATACTGTAATTCAAATCTAATGGACAAAATTTGGATAAAACCTTCCTCCCCCACCCCCTCCCTTCCCATAAACCAACCCCCCCTTACCCCCTCCCATACGGAGTTTACTTTTTGTTAACCCTGTATAATAGTATTTTTTGAGAATATGAAGTAAAATTTAAGCGCTGTTAATTTTGAATGTTTACTGTGCAACTTTTGCAGATTTTTAGGGTTTTTAATTAATTCAGCAGGATTCCGTGTAATTTTTTAATTAAAGCTTTATACTTTCTAACAAAGCTACATGTGGAACAAATTGAAACCTTGGCAAGCGAACCATGACATGATAGTAATTTTTAAAAGCTGTTTAGCTAATTAATTTAATTTATACAACTTCCACAGAGAAGTAATTTATGATCTATGCAATTTCCACAGATATGTAATTTGTGATTTATACACTATTATTATAAAAATTAATCCATTTAACATAGTCGTTACTTTACATTTCATTATGGAATGAAATAATTATTATCATTATCAAACATTCCATACATTTTAATGAGAAATAATTACAGTTGCTCCATTTTTTTATGTACATAAAAAGCAGTAAAAAAATGGAGAAGCATTACATTTAATTCTTTATAAATCAGATGTTTTTTTTCTCAGGGTGTTTGTGTTATCACTTACTGGGAAGATAAAGCTGCACATGGTAGGATTTTCAATGGTTGCGAGACTGGAACAAGAGAACACACCTGGATCCAAAGCTGAAATCACCAAACTGGAATTCAAGCCACCAGGACATTTTGGCACTTTCTTCGAAGGTAAAGGGTTCCTAGGAATGATGGCTGAATGGTTTGGCCAGAATTTCATCAAAGACACCATCAAGAGGGAACTCTTCAATGCGGACACCATGAAACAGCTCATCAATCAAGGACTTGGAGATGTGAACATCTTTGAGCAGATGCAAACAGGATTCTTCTGAAAACATTCAAAATAAACAAAAGTTACTATTATGATCATACAAAAGTATTATATAACGAGCATGTCATCAATGTATTTCTCGATTTCCATATGAATGTACATAGCTATACACATTTTAAAGTTACACATTGTGTTGTCTTTTTACTTTGTCCGCAACTATGTAGTATTTTACTATTATATTGTTTCAACCTCGTATTTTAATAAAAATGAGACGCATTTTAATAGTTGCTTGTTATATTTCATTGATAAATATCTTATTGTTTTACCCCAATTTCATGGCTCACAGAACTCACAAGATATTGTTATAAGACGCACTAGGTATATAAATATTGCATGCACATATTTGTATCACTAAAATTTATTTTCTTCACCATTGAATATAATATAGGCCTACAATGCAGATAAAAATGAGATTTAATATTTAGTAGTTCACTGACCTGGTCAGCATCATTTTAAAAATAATCTGAATTAAATATAAAGTATATATCAGGATGTAACAGATAAGAATACATTTCAATACACTTGATTATACCTGTCAAGGCCTATTGTTATCAGCAATTGCTTCAATTAAAATAAAATTGTTCAATGGAAAAAACGAGTAACAGTTCACTCATCCGTAAATATTTTAAAGATTTAAACTTGAAAAAAAACTTTTTAGAAGTTTGTCAAACAAGTTTTTGGCTCTTTGAATCGCACATATTACAAGGCAAGATATTATAGGGCTTCCATATTCAAGCTGGCAGGATCTTGCACAGAGATCTCGAATTTTTACACTAGAATACTTTCAAATACCAATTAAAATCATACATGCATTTGCATCATAGCTTGCATGACTATAATTTGGAAATGATTAAACATTAAACCTTGGACGATTAAACTTAACAAACATAATTTTATATTGTCATCGGGATAAAACATGTTGCATTAGGCCTACGCATGTGCAAGCTTGAATAGAAATTACATTAATTACCCTATTTTATTATTAAATTTCGTTAAATTTTAACACTCTTGATCAAATAATATCTATTTACGTCATACCTTCATAAGTATTTTTATCAGTGGACATTATTGTCGTGTGTGAAATACATTTGAAATCCAGATAGCGAAACACATTTTTATCACCATCCATCATTTCATCAAGATTTCATCATACATGCGTTTCGGTATAAACCGGTACGTACCGATTCATACCGCAGCACCACGGAAATATCGATTGCGTTGCAAAAGTAGGCTGCGGCGGTCACGATGGTCACAGCCACCGGAAATAAACGGCAAATTGATAGCCAAGTAACGCATTTTAGCTTTTATTATTATAGAAACCGTATCGGGGACCGATGAATTGTGTTGTGTGATAGTTTGCTAATTTTTTGCACAGATGCGGCATTGACGAATTTCTGTCTCGGATTATGAAGAAACATCGTCATTGCGCCGTGCGCTATGTTCAAGTGGGATGCGGTTGGAAAGTCAATGAATTATTATTGTTATTATGCCTCGATGTTCTCGTGGCACTGTTACATTGCTAGTGTGCATAATAGTAGCCTGCAACTTGCTCTTCTTGACGCACCTTGTCAAGCGAAAAATGGCAGAGATGCAGAAAACGCAGCGTTTTGTTGACTACTCCAACGAAGTAAGTCGAGAAATAACGCACAAAATAATTACAAAATACCATTGTACTGTATCATTTTATCTGTATGTATAAATCTTGTCCGTGTGTCTGATAAAATTGATATCAATATCATGGTGCGCAACGCGGAATTTTTCAGAAATTATTTGGTATAAAAAACGACTGCTCTTGTTACATTACAGTTAGAAGTCCTAACTAAATTATTGGAGGACCTGGAGAAGAACAGCAGGAACCTTGAGGAAGACATAATCTTCATGCATGAAACCGCATTCAACAAAATGGATCCAGCTGGCGAAATATCTCCATTGGAGAAACCTCAAGAGACTAATTCATGACCAATTTTGTAATATTTAATTTCCTGTATGTTTAATCATTATGGACATTATATGTAGTATGGCTCAAATGTATCTTGTCCATTCGGTAAAAATCCCTATCAAAGTTATAACAACGTTGTGTATTAGTATTTCTTCAACCGTCCTTTCAGAAAAGGTGCTTCCGCACACCGATGACTGTTTATGCAAAATGTATATTTCATTTAAACATTGTAAATTTTCAAATGTATGGTGCTGGCTCTTCCACACGTTTACTAACATTCTCTATTCAGGTTTTGAGCTATAAATATAGGGTATATAATTTGGGCAATATTTTAGTTTGGAAATGATCTTCAACGATGCCTTGCACTGTTGCGAAGTAACGTAGTTATTAATGTGGTCAAATTAACCAGTGCCAACGTGACAAACTTATGCTTTCTGTGATAATCTATGCCACGTCTTAAATGTATATGGGATTCATTATTTAAATGCATATAGGTTGATTAACTATTATATATTTTATGTACAATAAATTGCACAAGACCGATGTTTGGTCACACCGCAATCCTGGGTTCTCAAGGTTCTCAAGTTAGAACTTTAATTTGGTCACGTATTTTGGTGGTGGCTGTTGCTTAAATTGTGCCAAAAAAATACTATGTAATATTTATAGAAATCTGTTAAGTATATGGTGTAGAATTCTATCGTCAACAGAGTGAAACATGCCGTCAGTTACGCAGTACCACGCGTTCCTACCAATGTATAATGTGTTTGCGGAAACCGTAAAAGGTCACAAGTCTGTTTATAAAATTTAGGTACTGTAAGTGCCATGAAAGATTGTGCCGGAAATGAGAAGAGTCAACTCATTTTAGGGGTCGGGGTTTGATGCACCTGCGTTCAGGCCGGC
>JAQFZQ010000474.1:0-32568 GCA_034696005.1 Glomeris marginata | reverse complement strand
GGCACTTCAAACTCAATTTTAACGAATTCGTGGGCGGAGCTACGAAATCGCACTTAGATTGCTAATAACTTTTTTTCCCCAATTTATAATTGAAATCTGACTTCGCCAACATTTTGTCACCATGTTTTCCGTGTTTGATTAGATTTTTTTAGGGTTTGTTCGAAAAAGGGTGGAACTTCTCCTTTAATTATCCTGGATTTCCATTACAATTTTAAGCAAAATTGCATTATATTACTATTCTTCCAAGTCTTATTAAATAATATTACAATTAATCACATTTATTATTAAATATATGTCTACTTAATTTTATTTTTCCATGACTATTTTCTAATTGTACATTTTTTCCCCATAAATCCATGACATTTATATGAACACCTTTAAATTTTCATCCCTAAATTTAATCATTACTTAATTTATATCTATACGTACTAAACATTTTTCATATTTATAATTTTGCATTTATTATAGCAGCAATTTAAATCGCAAAACATTCAATCAAATTAAGTAATAGTATAAATAACAATTCCAATTAATTCCCTGACTTCCAATATTTTCTAAAATTATTATATTATTTACCCTGCTATGTTGTACAGTTTTCCTGTAATTTAATTCTTTTAATATGTAATTAATGATATTCCCAATTTGGCAAAATTTATCTCCAATTTTCTAATTTCCCGTTATTGAATTAATATTTTTTACTATTTTATACATTACATTCATAAGTACATTTAGTCCATTCAGAATTAATGTAGTATATTACATATATAAAGCACTATATACCGTGGATAATAAGTCCTGCATGAATAAATTCATGTCCCATTGCAATATAATATCTGAATAAAACAACAAAAACGAACAAATCCCTGATAAATATGTAACAGCAAAGTGGAAACGAGTAAAAATATAAAATTCAACACACATAATATACAATCCAACAACTGCCTAAATAAATAGGCAAAAAAATCCCTCAAATCCAAATCTCTCTTTCAAGATGCTTCTTGAATTCTGATTAATATACAACTTTACTCATAGTACTGAAAAACAACATACATTTATCACAATTTAATTATCACGCAGCTAAAATCCGGATTAAAAGGGATTTTAGTTTATATATTTTTCATCTTTTGTTCAAGTTTCTCCCTCAGTGAAAGCAGAGGATTATGGGTAGCATGTGTGTGCTCACCCAAAAATAAATCTTGCACCCTCTGCATGTCTTCTTAACTTTTTTTCAAAAGAAAACTTTCTTCAAAGAGGAAAAAGAAATTTGAACAAACTTCCCCCGCAAAGGATATAAATAAACAGCTTACGATTTCTTTCTGCATTTTGCAATTTCTAACCAAACTCTATAAACTTTGCTGTTAATGGCTACAATATTCGGCTAAATTTTAATAGGTTATATACCTATAATGGATTTTGAGTCCTAAGGGCGTTGTCATCACAACAACATTTCACTCTTTCCATACATTCATTTGTCGCAATATGATATACATATAACATTTATTACAGGATATAGGCCTAATTACTAGAGTTGAATCCATTCACTTACTACACAACAAAAACCGAACCACGCCTCTGTTTACACTCCATTAATGTTTTAATGTTTTTGGCTACTCGATTATAAATAAATAAACATACAAGTTAGTTTAATATCATCTTATTGTTCATTTTTGTGCATGGTGCAGACGTTGGCCGCTAGAGGCGTCGCGCTCGAATCAGGTTTTTCGCAGCGCTGCAATGGCGGCGACCGCGAACTTAGCGCCACCTCGCGGATAAATCAAGAAACTTCACAGTTCATACTGAATACACTTTCCTATGAAATTCCCCTGATTTTCCCATCATGTTTTCCTATTTCTTTCTTTTATAATCCCTTTAAATTTCCATGATTTTATAATTGAAATATTTCCCTCACTTAATTCCCATTTCAATATTATTAATTTGGGGATGAATTTAAACCATACAGACAACTGATCTTTCAAAATGTCTGCCACATGTCCTTGAAGGAACAGTAAACTGTATTTTTTGGTAGTATACCACAGCTAGGGGGTCGTTTCTTCTTTTTGTAACCTCAGATTTCTCAAGTCTGGCTGAATCATGTCCGGACGCCATTTTGTTTTTTCTTTTGTTCCAGTTCCACGCCTCCAATTACAATGTTCTTGAACTGTCACATCCTCTCCTATATGTTCTACAATATTGGCCCATTGATTGGTAGTTTACAGCTCATTATACCATTATAAGTAGCCTACTTAGTAATAAATACCATGTGTGTTGTGCCTATTGTTCAGTGCAGCTGTGTGCAATAATAAGCCTAACTGTGACAACAACAAAAAATGGCGGTTCACCTCACCACTTTATCGACCGTTATTATATGCTGACCAGCTTATAATGACCGTAATTACATCATATCACCAGATGACAGTTGGCCACAATGAACACAATGGGGCCATTCAATTCTCAATATCGGTCTGAAATTGGTGAAATGGTCACTCATTTCAAACCCTTCGTACCATCAATGACAAACACAATTCATATCGATCGACTGACAAAAAATCAACACCAAATTTATTACTCATTTATTGCCATTATTTATCTCGCTAAACATCGCTCACAACCGTTGGTTGATGCGCCCTAAATCGCTGCCCCTTTTTACTGCAGCGCCACCTATCAAAACCCTTCATCGAAACCAACTTTTTCTATCCTACAACAGGTAAACAATGATGACAGACACAAGACCCTGTAACCAAATACTAGCCAAACTCCACAATGTTATATACTATATGGGACCAAACTCAATAAAATGGGCGTGGCATGGAAGCCATACTCAACCTGAAACTAACTTTTAAACTATAGTATTGGTAGGCCCTATTCCCAAGACGATTTTTCATAATAAGTAGCCATATAGCAAGATAAAATTGTCCTTTTCAGTAGCACCTCCTTTTTCCAAAATGGAGGCCTTAGTTGGGATAAAGCTGCAATCTGATTGGCAGAAAACAGGTTTCTACACTTCGTCCCAACTAAGAACGCCATTTTTAAACGTTTTTTCAGCCAATAGCAGCTTACTGAAAAAGGTCAATTAACTACAAACTCAAAATTGTTAATCATTTTTTCAATTCCCTATTCCCTGACTTAAATTACAGGTTTTAGATTCTCCAGGTTTCCCAGGTGTTTTAAAAATTCAATTCTAAATAAAAACATAAAAAAATGCAAAGTGACGAATTTCTTCATTATTTATTGAATTGGGATAAAACTATAGGCTACTTTAGATTTTAGAAGATGAGGGACTGCCTGAACCACGCCTCTTTTTCGCCACGCCCAATCGTGTATATAGCGCAATACTTTTCTTACCCTTGGACCAAATACAATTTCTTATGAGCATTATTTAAAACGAGTTTCTATATTTCACTATCAGATTAAGTTACTAAATTTCCTTTTAATTGAAAAATGTATTTCATCGTATATAACCTCGGATATAGTGAACACTAACAAAACATTCATCTGTTATAACAAAAAATGGATATTAACTTTGGTTATAATGAACGCAAGCAAAACAGCTTTACAACTAAATATTTAAAACAATATTTGTAAAGTGGATAATTTCAACTATATGTTATACAATGAAACCTGCCTACATGGTGGAATCTCAAGGAACCGGCAATAACTTTCCACCACAGTTTCCACTATACACAGGTTTTACTGTACCTATAATATAAATTAGACCTAAAAATTACAAATGTAATTATTCCCAAATATCACATCTATTTTTTAACAAATAAAACGTAGTAAATTTATCATAAATTCCCACAAACCCAATAGTTGACTATACAGTAACACTTAACTCCTATCCCCGAGTTGACTATATAGAAAACAATATGTAAAACATTCGTTTCTCAGGAATAAGAGTTAGAAAACGAGATGAGAACAGGAATTGCGATGGAAATTGTTACAAACCAGAGGTGGAACAGCTGAGGATGCCAGATTGTAGAGAAACATATTTCTGGGCAGGTAGTTATAATCCTGAAGTCCCAGCATGGACATCGACATGGACATTGATGATGTGAATATGGACGGAATATCACATAAAATGGCGCACAATTACTAATCCCAACCGATCCGATTGTGCAGAAAACCAAACTATTATCTCTTTTTCCTCCCAGCAAACTGCACGTATGTCCGCCTGTTTCGACTCTCACACCGCTTGTGAAACTACAACTCGGCTCATCATCGACCGGCCACCTCTCAGTTGCACACCCCGTCCGCTTGGCGGCGCCACCAAACCTCAAATCCGCTTCGTTCGCCAATAACCGCACATCACGCCATTTTATCATCATCATTATTACTATTACTGCCGCTACTATATTATTATTATTAAGCACTTTCAATGGCTGGCAAAAGTACATGCCCAAGCTCCTCCCATTCGGCCCTAAACCTTTTTATAAAAAAAACTTTATAAAATAAAAAACAACATTTTTTGGGAAAACACAATTTTTGAAAAAATGGTCATGAACTCATTGTTCTGACTGATAAATCTTCAAGAATTATCCATTTCCTTATTGCAGGGAAGAAACAATTTAAGCACAGCATTGAAAAACGATTCAACTAACATTCAGAACAACATATGAGTTAAGCCTACTTTGTCAAAATCAAACTCCATAATATTATTTTTTTAATAATTTTTGAAGTGTTATTTCCCAAACAAACTGTTAAAATAGCAGAATTTTATATGATTTTCATTGTGCAGTAATTTGCTTTTCTGTCACAAAAACCAAATTTAGTTGAATACATTTTTCGATAAACTGATTTTGCTGATTTTACAGGTTGTTTAAACATATTGTTACAAACATTAAAACCAGTCAGAATCCATTATTACAACCATAAGTAATGAAAATATTCTAACTTTTTCACAGAAAGAAATATAAAAAGCAATTACTCGTTATACGATGCGCCATCTGGTGGTGCTAGTTGGAATTAGAAATGGGGATAGGTTTAGTGGGTTTACACAAGCCAAATTGGTGTGCACCCAATGTCCACCAATTTCGCTGTTTACAATCCGCACTTTAATAATCCTCCATGTTCAGAGTTACCATTTATTCCACCAGAGGGCGCTGGAACACCGGCCTAACTCATTACAAAATATAGGGAATAAATTATAGAGAAACGTTAACATTTCATTAATAATTTAGCTTTTTTATTTCATATTTTAATAGCAACCATATCCAATATTTTGGAGAGGGAATTAATTAAGAGTTAACTGATACTTATCATAATTAAAATGTCATAAAATGATTTACATTGGTAATTTACTATTTTGATACTCCACTGACAAAACTTAATTAACCTAAACAAATTCCCCAAACTGCGCCAACCCAGGAATTTGTAATATTGGGAAATTAAAAGTAGGCTTATTATGCAATGCAAATATCGTTTTATTTAAATAAAAAACACGAAAGAAAATTAATTTCTAATGCTTTTTTTCTTCACAAACATTCGTTTGATCAAGAAGATTACAATGAAATTATATACACACACATGAATTGTGAAATGCATTATTCAATGAATACTAAGAAGAAAAACCAATCTTCTTTTGGTAAATATTTGCAATTCAGTTCCATATCCATTTTAATAACACATATCTACAGTTATTTCCTGAATATACTTTCCAATATTGATAAATGTATAGAGTATATTTGATAGATTGCATGCAAAAGGGGCCACTTCCATCACTCCAAATTTATTCAAATATGTAGAAGATAAAATTGCTTTTTTCCCCTTCTTTACTCTTATGCTTTCCATACACGTAGTTCGCTTCACTGGCCACCAGATGGCGCAATTTTCAATCTTCCACCGTTTATCCCTATAGTGTCAATAATGCTAACCCGACCGACAGCTGTCATTTTTGTATACAACAGTTCAAATGCACGGCGCCATCTAGCGGCATTTTACTTCCCTTCTTATACCACCAGGTGGCGCTTCGAAAACGCTGCTGAATCAACAAATCATTATAACTAAAGTATGTATTAAAAACTTTAGTTGAAATTAATATATTACATTGTTTTAAATTAAAATACAAATATAAAAAAGGGTGGTGGGAGGAGCTTGTTCTAAGAAAACGCCCACCGAACTTCGCATTTACACGAAATGAGTATTGATCACGTGACACGTCACAGTTTCTGTTATATTATTTTTTTTATTTTATACCAGTTGATGATCGATATTTCATTTAAGTGGGAAGGCAAATGCAGTGAAGTCAATCCGCCAGGGGTCGCTTTTACTTCGTTCCATTACTCCAATTTACTCGAATAATCTACAAACCTAATTATACACTTATGGGGGTAGTTACTAACTCTATTATATATGTCCTTTCAGTCTCTAATAAAACCAATTGTGTGTTATTTCATCACCATGACAACCGGAATTGAACAAGTAAATAAAACTATTACTTTAAATTATATTCTGAAAACCATAAGAAATAATTCAACTGAACGTCGTATTTCTCAATATTCCCAAGAAATTATTATTCATGTTTTAGACCTCATCACATAAGCAATGGATGATCCCTGAACGTGACGTCATGCCTAAAAACACTCAACAACCGTAAATAGTGGTAAATAGTCTCAAATACCAAAAGATCATCTACGCTCCGTTTCTTCGCCGTACTTTTACCGCCATCTCGCGGGGAAACGCGGAACTAAACGCAGTTGCTGCGTCATCGCCGAACCGCTCCGTTTATCTGGTTTATCGTTTGCGATCCGTCATCGATTTCTTTGATACGGTTTTACGCCGCAGAATTAAAGAATCGGATCGAGATTTTCCAGTTTGCGGCCGTGAAAAGTAAAAAAAGAGGGGGAAAGAGAGATAGAGAACAGCGATAATAAAAAGAGTCGGCGGTGACGTCGTGACTCGCAAAACGTTCGAAAATGGCGGATGCAAATTTTTTTTTTCCCGCTCCGCCGCCGTTCACCGAATCGCATCTTCCTTCGCTCATTTCATCTCATCTCGAGTAAACAGCAAGATCAATCTTCTTGACGGCTAATCCTTCTTTATTTTTCAACGGAAATCATGGTTTCCTTACGTTTAAATCTCATAATCTATCATCGATTGAGCTCCAAAACCCGGGTTTTTCAATAGCTCTGGTGGGACTAATGAAATTCTACGCGCAGTCCCGCGCAGTCCCATGTAAATTGGTGTGAAAAACCCCGAAATGTTTAGAAAAAACCCTTGGGGCATAAAACAGATTTTTCCCAGCTATTAATAAATAATTTAAAAAGGAGTAAATACGTTAAAAACCCCCAAAATGTATCCCCATACTGTGCAAGAAAAAAGTAACGCATTTATTTTATCGACAAATCATCACAATGTTTCGCTGATCAAACACCAGATGGCGCACCGAATCAAGCTGTTTATTATGCATGCATCACAGATTTGAAATTGCCAACATACTGTACTATTTCTCAGATGAAATCGAGAGAAATATCTCGAATTTCTAACAAACTCATTGTAAACAAAAGAAAACCTTCCGCAGCGCCACCTGGTGTCGGTAGCCATAAACATTTCCTAAATTCATATTTTACATACACAACAATTGACTTTTTATATCGTTCATCAACATGAAATTACTGAAAACTACACATTATATGCTGAGCATCGTTAAAATATGTTTAAACCCGAAAGAAACCCCCATCTTTTACCGTAAACCCCACAAAAACCCCGAATTTAAGCGCGGTGGGTTTTTGGATAAAAATCTGGGGTTTTTCAACTTTTAATGACTTTCATTTGATTACGAAGGAGTCGTTTGCGCGAATTAATGACCTGAAAAGGGATAGGCAAGTTAAAAAGATAAAAAGATGGTGAAAAGAGAAGGAATTGGTGTGATGTAAAAGAATGGAATGAAGATAAAGGAAGTATGGAAAGCGAAAAGAGTCAGCAGTTGGAAAATGGCGATCGATTACTTTGCTTTTGCCTCGTTTCTCGTTTTATTGTGCTTCTATCACAATTGCCTTTTATTTTCCTACCACGTGACTCTTGTTTCCCTTTTGCAAACACCGAAACCCTCCTCATTCAGACCATCAATTCAAATATATTTCAATCGCAATAGGCATAATGATCATCAAAATCAATAATAACTCAAAAACAATATCCACTGCTCTTTGTTTCTTAAAAAGTCTTATAAAAACTTCACTTGTATATACTTTTCTTCGGAGGAAACAAAATAGTATATAAATATGTAGGCTTTCATAATTCACAGGATATAAACCATAAATCACACTAATCTAATTAAGCACATGGTAATTACAGTTTAAATTGTTTTCCGCATTCTTTATTTAAATTCCTACACAAATAAAAATTAACAAAATTGATTTAATTAATTCTTATTTTGTTGTTTTTACATGTTTCTTTTAATATTCTAAAATATTGTTTATTTAGCTCTTCAATTAAAATAAATTGATTTTAAAGTTTTCTAGAGAATTAAATACAATTAAACTTTTTCAAAATTAAATTAATCAACACAAAAATGCATTATGATAATATCAAAAATCCATACAATTTTTAAACATTCAATATATAATTTGTTATATATTACATACAAATATAGTAATTAGTTTTTTAATACTAGTTAGTATTATTGCACTTTAAGGTTTTAATAATTGAATCGTTGTCAGAATTTTACAGAAATGCATTTATTTTAAAACATAATTAGTCAAATAGGACTAAACATTTTTATTTTAACTGTAAATAAGTTTAAATAGCTTTAATATGTGTATATTAGGGAATAGTTTATGTAGGTAGATCTGTAATTGAAGGAAGAAAAATGAAGTGAAGATTTTGAAGTGTGTGGGGGCCGCCATCTTGAAATTCCAGGCTCTAAAATTTGACTCCCTCCCATAAACATCTGCTTTTCTTCCAGTTTCTATTTGCGAATACTATTACTCTGCTGCTCCACTCCGGTCGCTATATCAAGTTTCCCACCCTATCCTAGCTACAATCCAATAAAACGAGGTTTAATGACGAAAAAGGGGCGTTGCCAAGTGCGTCACGGCCCAAGTCGAAATCTGGAAGCCGAAGCGTCGTCTCGAACTCAAAATACACCCGTTATAGTAAACCAATGGGTAAACTCGCTCGCATTTTTTCACATTTATTTTCATTACAGGACGAAATATAAAACTCGGGATGTTTATTCATATAAAGTGAAATGTCATTTTCGGCAATGTTGCCTGAAAAACTCATCAGTTTATCATTTCATAAATCATAAATATAATTTATAAAACAGAAAAAGAAATCGCATTGACGCATCCTATGACTGAGTTTGTTTTTTTTCCCTTCGTTTCCTTTCCACTAAATTTAATAAAATAATTAGCAGGACACCCAATTTATCAATTTAACTTTATATAGGTCTGTACAAACACAGTGGCCTTCTATATGCTTTAAAGTTTTATAGCTTCAAAAATGGCAAATGAAAGTTTTTTTAATGACTTCAGAAATAAGTTTTTTTTATTTTATAAACATTATTTCCTCAATAAATGTAAATACTTAAACAATTTCAGAACAGTCGTTATTTTAATGTTTAGAAAGCAATTCAACATTTTTATTTATATTTTTTCTTTAAATAAATAAACAAATAAAACAAAAAAATAAATAAATTACTAAATTACTAAATAAATAACTAAATAAATAAATAACTAAATAAATAAATTACTAAATAAATAAATAACTAAATAAATAAATTACTAAATAAATAAATTACTAAATAAATAAATTACTAAATAAATAAATTACTAAATAAATAAAACTATATAGCATTTTCAGGATATAATTGTAAATTGTCACCTAATTTATGAACGGCCCCTGAAATACTTTTTAATACTAATAAAACACTTTGGTGACTCAACTTTTCTCAAAGATCTTATTCTCAGTTTTGGTTGAGAAAACAGCATTTAAAAAACTGAGCAGTTTCCTGAGTTCTCAAATGCAAAAAACCCAGTTTAATGGCTTCTTTGTGGAAATTTAAGACAGCTAAAGTAAAAAAAAAAATATGAGGAGTTGGGAAATTACAGGGTTTGGGAGGCAATAAAAGAAGGGCTTTGAACTGACGTCACAGTCTGCTGAACATCATACAGAAAAGATTGAACCCAACACAAAAGCCAAATGAGGGGAGGAATAACATAGGCCTAATCTACATTCGCCTATAGCAGACGGCATTTGAACGAAACAGGCGACAGGGGGCGCTGTTTTCTGTCGTCGCCTGCTACGGAAAACTATGTATTAAACATTGGAAATCCTAAAGTGCCATAATTCTAAAAAATATAGTATATTTAATTGATTACACCCAAAACACAGCCATTAAAATTAGGCCTAATATGTTTAATTTCTTATTTAAAAAAATCCACTGCGTTAAAAAATTCAAAACGTGACAAAACTACAGAAAGAAATCCGTTTTTAATGTTAGCACAGATGGTTCGTTTTTGCATGTTTTTTTTATGCGAACTAAAATAAATCCGAAACGTGCGAAGAGAGCCGCCAGATGGCGCTGCGCGATCCACATATGGCGGCCATTAAAGTAAAACGGGAAAAAATTCCCCATGCAAAAAATAGCTCTGTATATATAAATAAAATAGACACATTCATATCCCAGTTCTGTGTGCATCATAAAAAGTAAGCAATTTCAGGAAATTATCCCCGAAACTTTAAACAACAAATAAAAATGGGGAACAATTTTAGCAACAAAAAAACGCTAATGGCATCCATTGTTCACCAAATTTTCAACAAAAAAAAAGGAACTCATAAAAAGAAGATAAATAGAGAGATAATTATGCAAATTGAATCAAGAGTTAAAGCAGCAAGGTTGCACAGTACATTGAGAAAACAACCAAGGTTATATTTTTAAATATCCAAGTCAAAAGTTTAAGAAGGAGTTTCTTTATATGACATTCATCATTTGAATGCAATATATAAAACACGGAAAAACATCCATGTGCCAATATAATATACATAATAAACAAACAAAAAACCCGGGTTTTTCCATCCCGGATATCTCAAATGCTTCATAATTCCGTTTTAGACAGGATTTATTTCTCAAATTAAAATTTAATTTGCAGTTTTTATTATTATTATTATGTTATAGTGTCTATTAATGTTTTTGCCACACATAAATCGCCTCAAAACCAGCTGGTTTAACTAGTTGTTTCGAATAAACGCCGCACCCAACTAACATTAATAACATCCTTAATTATTTCTTACATTTTCAAATTTTTCCAAAAGGAAGTGATTATTGCACGGCCCCTTTATACGTTAATCAATGCTATAATTACAAAACAAGGAAAAATTGGACAAAATGGAACAGAAAAACCCGGGTTTTTGTATTTATTACTCACTCGAATTAAAATTAAATGTCGCCACATACGATGCGTATCAACCAACATTTGAAGGTCACCATATTTGCCTGCACACAACTGGAAAAAAAAGCTGCACACATGGCGTGTTTATGACGTCACACGTGCCATTTACACTTTCTTTCCTATAATAAACACTAAAACTTCATATACAGTAATATTTATGACTTCGCATCTCCTTCAAATAAAATGTAGGTGGCGCTGTTACCCGCACAATTACAAATACAGTAATATTACACAAAGGCATCGATTTAAAAAAAAAGATTGTAAAAATCAGACATAAATGAAACCGGTTCGTTTTCCCATACTTTAACCTTGAATGCCTCCGGCAGGTGGCGCTTTTCGTCACGATTCCCCTTAACTCCTCCCCCTTATCAAATAAATATGTAAATTAAAAAATAAAACGACCAAAACCCACTCATAAAACTACATTTTAGTACCACAAAATAAAATGAATTTACTCCATAATTGACGTCACATTAAACCCCTCCCTCACATTTATCTTTAAACGTTTAAAACCTATCAGAATTAATTTAGGGATTTCTACATTTTTATAACGTATTCATGATTGCTATTAAATTACATTATATTAGTGCATAGTTACTATGTATAATTGAGTATTTTTTTATGGAATCGCGGCCGCCAGGTGGCGCTGCGATAAAGATACACTGGGAAGAAGGACATTTTGGAAACGTTGCTGAATGAAACATTGTAATTCCGTTTAATCGCACAAATTATCAAATGCTAACTCGTGGAAAAACGATTACTAAGCAGGAAATGATGTTTTTAGTATCCCATTAAAAAATATGATGCTATGCATAATAACAAAAGTGCATATCAATTAATTTTATACATCACACTAAAGACAAAACTTTCAATTAGAAAAATACTATTAAAATACAGTCAATGGTGGGATTTTAAGGAACCGGAAAAAACTTTCCAACATAGAGGTTCGTTTTTTAAAACATTTATCATGTAGGCCTAATCTATGGTCCCAAAATTATTCAAATAGCAAATTTTCCAGTGAATCACTTTCTTATCTAAAAAGCAAGTAGTGACGTAATACAACAATGTTCGCTATTGTTCTCCTATATTTAACATTACACAGTAAAACTACATGTAACACAAATAGGCCAGTAAAAATTTTGGGCGCCATCTTCCTCCTTTGTTTGCATTCAGAGCCACCTCTGTTTGATGTGTACTGGACAGTGAAAAGGGGCATCTGGATTTCACTTGGGGCTAGGGTAGGGTAAAGTTGGGGCGAGGATGTTGAAAAGGAAGATCACGTGACCTTCTCAAACTGGGGCTACAGGGGAGGCAGTGGGAGGGGCCAATGAACACAAAGCAACCTTTTATGTGTACCGGTTCAGCTGCACTTTTACACACACTTTATACCAGAAAACAAGTCCACAAACGATCCAAAGAAGGGAGAAATAAAAAACCGAGATAACTAAAAAAAATTGAACCAAATAAATCCAAGATGGCCGCCATTTTTCAAACGCATCAAAAGCCTTCTCTTATTTAACTCTGTAAAAGTCAACTAAAAATAGAAATGCGTCAATTCACCGAATATTTCCCCTCTCTGTCAAACTATGTTGGTAAACGTCCAAAAATAACAGACCCCCCCCCTCACAAATAAGCGCCTCCCTCAAAAACGCCCCTGTTGCGAATCAACCACCAAAATGCGCTCAATTCGCCATTTAAATCGCAATTTAAACCGTGAAGCGGAAATCAATTTCGTTTCCCTTTCAAGTATTTAATAGGTCAAATTGCGAACCAAACAATTGTAAATAGAAACTACAGCCAATAAACCTATTTGCAAATATGCAATCGAACATTTGGCACGGGGGTGTCAAATTTCCCCCCGAATTACGCCCCTTTAGCGGCGACCGCGCGGCTTCGGTGAATCGGAACGGGCCGAGGAAAGGGCGTAAGTGGGAACAACGGATTTCGTGAACGTCAAATTTGAAAACTAAAAATATCCCACGGAAAATCATGAAATTATATTTGGTATACGTAGTCTGGCGAGAGACAATAATTTTCCTTCCCACCTTCCCGTGCAAATGTAAAATTGTCAAACATAAAAAATGGAGGGAATCGCCATATTTTATTAAACAATGAATGAATCAAACAAAGGAATCTATTGGACAAATATGACGTCATCCACAGACTAAAATCGATATTTTCAATATTTTCAAACAAAACTCTATTTAAACTGGCCTGTTTCAGGTGTCATGTCCCCTAAAATGCGTCATAGATCAAAATATAGTGCAATGTTTATCTTTTTGCTGCCATTTTTTTTAAATTAAATTTCATAAATTTTTAACCCCATTTTTTCCAAGTTGAAACTTTACACGTGAAAGTCCCATTTTTAATCCAGTCATTATATTTTCCCTCTAGTTTAACTAACCAACGACCTACTTAAATTCATAACAAATATGAAAGCAGTAAATTTCAATTTCACTTATTTATGCACCAATTTAAAAAGTATATATACATCTTTGAAGGTCACTTTGCTAATTTTATTTTCAGTTTGACCTATTTTAAACCATCCCCATTTTTTTAAAAACACATGTAAAAGACGACGTTTGAAACGTGTAAATTATTTACAATTTCAAAATAAATAAACTCAAATTACCCCAAAATCTTTTTTTTTTTACAAATTTCAAAAAATAAAAAAAGTTGTTGCGTATCAGAAACGTTCATTATAAATATATTAATATATAAATACATTGCACAAGTTCCCCCTTGAATTTATTTATTAATTGCCACCAGATGGCGCTGCGAATCTGTTCTTTCAGAGCCATGTGGTACATCGATGTGAAACATTTTTTAGAGTATATAAAATATAATATATATATATAGTAATATATTTAATTGATTCGTCATGAATACGAATTAATAAAATGGCCAATATTTAAAATTATATATAAAATTAAATCTAAAGTGAGAAACCTTTTATTGGAGGAAATAAAATATATAATTGATTGATTAATCCATCATAAATAAGGTTTAATATAATAATACGTCTTAAAACGGTAAATCAATTCAGCAATATAATATATTCAATGAAAATTCAATTTGTTAAACCTTGGTCAAGGTTAAACTAGGAACAAATTGTTGGAAATTTTATTTTTATACGTACACTAATATGTATAAAAGTATTACACAACATTAGTAATTCAGCATTTGCGCAGACTTATATTATGCAAATCCCCAGCATGCATTTCCCTCGACTATTTCAAGGACAATTGATTTCGCAATGTTTCTTCCCTTTGTTCACTTATACTCATTTGTTAGGGTGATCAGTATTACTACTGTACTATCAAAAAACAACTATTATATCCATCATATGAATCTAAACATGTCTGTACTATATTCACAAAGAAGACGAGCAGACATTTAATAATAAAAGGCGCATTGGCCATCACTGGCAAGTCGAAACCCAGTGACGGCCCACTTTGACGTGTGACGTCACGTAGCCAAAAATAGCGCCGTTCATATCAATCGAACTTGCCACCATCTTTTTATCGCCACCACGCGTCTTATCGCAAACAAAATAAAACGAATCTCATCGGTTACCTTGACATCGGAGAGCCTGGACGCCGAGATCTGATCGTCGTCATCGTCTTCGTCCGCGTTTTCCACCATGCCCATGCCCATGGCGTCGGCATCGACTCCTCGATGAGCGTCTTCGGCGAGGTTCGAAAGGGCGGCAATCGCAGCGCCACCACCGTTGAAATAAGTCTGCGTCTCTATCGATGCCGCCAATTCTCCGCGAACAATCCCCACATTCTCCTGCTGCTGGACACCGATTATCTCCGGGCAATCGCCGCCGCCAGACAGAAGGCTCGAAGTTGCGCTGGACATGCTTAACACGAGTCCGCCGTTGGAGTTCACGTTCACGGCGGCCGCCATCATCATTCGAGCGGGCGAGAGAACAAATGAAAATACCCTCACCGGATCGATAAAAGGCGATCGGCGTGCTTTGTTAGATCACTATCTGGTCACACAACAACGTCCCTCTGGCTGCCTTTCTCTTCCCGATAGCATCCAACACCAACTTCAAACGGGATGCCTGACGCTGCTCACGATGACTGTGTGTGCGATTGTCTCTGTCTGCTCCCGTCCTCTTCACGCTTCGTTGCCATGCACCGGTGTGTCGCGTTTCCTACTGCCCGCCGTCAGATGGCGCAGTTATCGTCCGAATCGACGAATCGCGAGCGGGTAGGCGGTCTCCCGTTCGCTTCATCCGCCAATCCATCGGCGTTGGGGGAGGGGATATTATCACTTCTGCCGATGGGTGGCGCTGTCGGACAAATGTCCGGATATTTGAGGATTCGCCAGACGTTATGGCGGGAATTTGGGCGCCGTTTCGAATCCGTTTCAAATCTAATAAAACAAAGAAGCGATCGATTAGATCTGTTATAATTCCAAACCGGGATTGAGATATTAAAATAAAATATCGAAATGTACGTTATAAAATGGCAGTTGCAGTCGTTTGCGCAATCAAACAGCCCATAGATTCTAGAAGACACCCATAATAAATATATTCTCGCACTCTTCGTTAAATATTATTACTAACGGAACAATTCAGTTCATCATAATCGTTTTATTTGTCCATTTCCCGCAATTACCGCTCAAACTGTCACGGACATAAAGGTCTTAGACAATTACGGCATTATTGTGACGTCACCAGAGAGAGGGAACCAATCAACCGGGGTTTAACGATTCGGCAAGCCAACCGGGCTTCGGCATGACGTCACTAAGTTCTTAACAACGAGCTCAACCGTAGAGTCTGACATGTTGTAGGCAGGAACTTCACTGCACTCGTATAATCCAATGAGATCGTTGTACAATCGGTTTAGACAAATGAGGAATCATTGTGACGTCATGGGAGAGAGGGAACCAATCAACCTGGGTTTAGCGTTTCAGTAAGCCAACCGGGTTACGGCATGACCGCAGAGTAGGATAACCTGTAGGCGTTAACTTCACTGCACTCGCATTACCCAATGAGCTCATTACTGTACGATCGTCGAAGTAGCGATAGCGGTTTCGGCGTTTTTGGCCACGAGGCAGGGTTCACGATCCACAATGGCGGAAGACAGAGAGAAGTCTTCTTCGAATGAGAACGATACGGCTAAAGTTACGGACGCCATGCCCTTGCACAACGGTAATGTGGAAGATGAACCGAATTTCAGCGATGGCGAAGATTTCGTGGACAACATCACCGACGAAGGTCTGCCATCTTTTTCCGCCAACTTTGCAATCTTTCCTCAGCATATTGAGCTCTTATTTTTTTAATCCCTGCACAGAGTTACTGGGAGATTTGCTTAAACAAAAGCCGAAAGAAACTGACGGAGTCGAGTCGATCATAGTGATAGACGGAATTCCACAAGTTGGACAGGAAAAGTTGGAAAAATTGAAGAAAGTCATCAAGAAGTTCTTCGACAAATATGGCAAAATTGTTAACGAGCATTACCCTGAAGAGAACGGAAAAACTAAAGGGTGAAACGACATTCCTATATATCCATCCAATGATCCATCTACACAAACTCCTATCTGTATTTATTATACCCCATTTTATTTGTTACAACTTAATTAAAATGAAATTTCCAACACAATCTGTTTTGTCACATTGCTGTTTTAACCAAATGTAATACAAATTTAGACAAACAACTAAGCAATATGGTCAATAATGTGTTTAAAGGCTATAATAATTAATCAAGGTATCTACCATACTTTCATTTTAAAATTCCAGTATTATCAAGGATATTTATAATTTTTTTCCAGTACACAAAATATATAAAGTGAAAGATAAAGTTGCATAACAAACCCCATTAATCCCTTAAAAACTGATGAATAAATGGAATGGACCATCAAATTTCAAAAGTCCCATGCTTAATTGGTATATTGTTCCAAGCAAATTAAAAGAGAAACACAGAAATCAATAAACGAAATTATGAAACGTGTCAATTAGAAAATTTGTCAAAAATTAAATGCGATCAATATTTACATTATTCTGTGTTATCAACTTCCCTTCTGAGGAGTTTGTCGTTTCTACAATGAGTAAGACTAACATTTCACTTTTCCAGATACGTCTTCCTCGAATACTCTAATCCAAACGGTGCTCTGGAAGCAGCGCAGAAAGGCAACCCGACAAAGTTGGACAAGAACCACATTTTATCCGTTAACCTATTCACCGACTTCGACAAGTTAGTTGATCCCAAACCTAAACGCAATGATAAAACAACCATCACGTGATCCTTGTATAATCGAAATGTCCCACTCAAATTTTTAACCGATCCACTCAGGTACATGAACGTGCCGGACCAATGGGAACCACCGGAACCTCAACCTTACAAGGACCCTGGAAATCTGGCCAGTTGGTTGATGAACCCCGATGCTTACGACCAGTACAGCGTAATCTACGAAGGCGGCGAAACCACCGGCATCTGGAACAACAGCGTTCCAGAACCCACTTTGGTGGAACAGAGACCGGTACTTCAATTGTACATTATTGTATTGCTTCTTTGCTCATCCGATACGAGACTGACGCTGTAATTTTATTTCAGAGATGGACCGAAACGTATGTGCGATGGTCTCCGCTGGGAACGTACCTCGCCACTTTCCACCCGAGGGGAATCGCCCTTTGGGGAGGGGACAAGTTCAAGCAGATAATGAAATTTGGTCACAGCGGAGTGCAGTACATCGATTTCTCACCTTGCGAGAAGTACGCGCACGCTCGATTCCCTTTCCGCGTAACCTCTTGCTTACACCTCTCTTGATTGTGCCTTTGTTTCTTTCAGGTATATCGTGACGTTTAGTTCTCATACCGACGTGAAAGAAGACCCTCAATCTATCATAATTTGGGACATTAGGATGGGCTCGAAGAAGAGGGTCTTCCCTTCCGAACGTCCTTCCATCTGGCCCGTTTTCAAGTGAACCATCTATTTACACCGCGTTTCAAAAAGTTTGCTTACAGGTCATTGGCTGTGTTCAATCTTAAACCAAACTATTATTTTAAAAAGGTGAACTGACAAGGTTTTGTAAGGCCCCATGCCATTAAAACTGTTGGAAGGAAACAAAATTTTCTGATTCAAAGCCACATGACTGTAGACCAAACTTTTCAAATGCTCTTGCTGCAACTCTCTATCTATAACAATACTAATACGTTTTTGTATGTTAAAGGTGGAGCCACGATGACAAGTACTTCGCAAGGCTAACGCAGGACGGGCCCGACAGTGCCCTTAGCATATATGAAACTCCCGTACGTAGCGTATCCTGAAAACCTCCTGATGCTAACCGGTTCCGTACCTAATCAGAATGATTTTCGCCTATATAGTCTTTCGGCCTGCTGGATAAGAAGAGCATAAAGATTACTGGTATCAGGGACATCTCGTGGTCTCCTTCGGACAACGTCATCGCGTACTGGGTGGAGGAGGACAAAGACGTTCCGGCCAGGATGAACATCATAGAGATTCCAACGCGCAACGAACTTCGCGGCAAGAACCAGTTCAACTGCGCCGACTGCAAGATGCACTGGCAGAAGTCCGGCGACTTCCTCTGCGTCAAGATAGACCGTTACGCAAAGCAGAGGAAGGACAAGAACGAGACTAAATACAGCGTTAGTTATTACAGCGAACCTCGCTTATAAACAACTCGAAGGGATTGTAACATTTTACTTTGGCTACGCAGGGGCTTTCGTACCTCTTGGAAATCTTTCGCATGAGAGAGAAGCAGATCCCGGTGGACAGCATAGAGATAAAAGGTTACCACCATGGTTCTAAACCCTCAACTAAGTACGTATCGGAAAGGAAATGTTTTAAGTATCATTGTTTTTTCCCGTTTCAGAGCACATCACCGCGTTCGCTTGGGAACCCGTCGGTTCAAAATTTTGCCTTATCCACGGCGAGGGTAACAACATATCCGTCAGTTTCTACGATGCAAAGGCGGAAGGCTCCATCAACCTAATAAGTATACATCCACCAACTAAACGTTTACCATGGTACAACTAACTAAATATTCACCGGTCCGCAGAGAAATTCGAAAGGCGATCCGCCAACCATCTTTTCTGGGCTCCTTGCGGACAGTTCATTGTTTTGGCCGAACTACGAAGGTACCACCGTTGCTATTCACCAAGTTTGATTGTTAACCTGACACCTACGTTAAATTTTGCAGCATGACGGGCAGCTTAGAGTTTATAGACACCAGCGACATGACTATAATGGGAACCGGTGAACACTACATGGCCACCGACGTGGAGTGGGACCCGACCGGGAGATACGTAGTTACCGCCGTTAGCTTTTGGAGTCACAAGGTCTATCTGTTCTTACGTTACCATGCAATAAGATTGTTTGACTGACTTACCGGTGTTGTTACAGATGGACAATGCATATTGGGTGTGGTCCTTCCAAGGGAAGAAGTTGCAAAGGCACGCGCTGGACCGCTTCTGTCAGCTCCTTTGGCGTCCACGGCCAGCTTCTCTTCTCACTGCGGATCAAATCAGGGTAACTTTTTTTAAATTACACTTGGTATACATGAATCTTGGTTAACAATTACATGTTTCATTCATCAAGGATATTGCCAAGAATCTGGGGAAATTCAGCTCTCAGTTCGAAGCCAAGGACCGTTTGAACATCACGAAGGCTTCCAAAGTAAGTTTATACGCAAGTATACTAAGGTGCAACTGAAGGCAACATTTATAAAACCCTGTTACCTCGTAGGAATTGGTGGAAAAGAGAAGGGTACTGCTGGAAGATTTTGAGAATTTGCGCAAACAGAAAAGGGACGAGTACAACGACCAAAAGTCGGAGAGGATGCGGCTTCGCAATCGTGAGTTCCCAATTTGAAATAACAGTGTAAATTGACCTCTGGTAAGGGCTCTGATAAAAGGTACATTTCCATCTAATTCAGATGCAGACACGGATGAGCTCAACAGCCACACGGAAAATATGGAGACTGAAGTCGTGGAATTTTTCACCAAGGAGGAAATCATTGAACTGGAGGAGTAGTCGTTTCGCCCAGATTCGACAACACTTCCGTAATCAATTGACACGATGAGAAATAAATTCGACATGCTGCTAGCTGTTCAGGTTAATAATGTAATTTTTCCCCTGAAAGTGAGAGAATTTGACGTGTTTGATGCACAACATTTTTGCCTTGCGAGTCCAGCTAATTGTTTTCAATATGCTACTCTGCAATGGGATGGTTTCAAATGCACTTTTTGGAAATATTTTCATGTACCTTTCCGGTTATGTAGATGCCAGTTTAATAATAAAATGACGACATTGATTGGTTTACCATAGAGACTGAATATTCTTATTCATTTGTGTCAACTACATGTTTATAATTACCTATATATACTAGTCCCAGTTCAGTCTTAAATTAAGTTATTACGTAAACTAAAGGTCACCAAACCCTACACAAATGTTTTCTAGTTAAAATGTAAATTTAGTTCCATCAGAGTTCCATTTAATGAATGGTGGTTTTTCAGGAAATTCCTTTAAAATGAATCGCTAAATTTGGAAGGGCATGGAGAATAAAACGTTTAAAATGTAAGAAACTAACCTATTTACCTTCAAACTTCATCAACTGATCCATCAGTTGACTGAAGTCACGTAGGTTCAATTGGTTCAACGCAGAAATCGCGAGATCGACCGTCTTTTCCAAAGGACAGTCGCAAAATAGAAAGTTTTCTTGTCGAAACTGGTTTAAATTCTGTTCCAGCAAACTGTTCGTTCCTTCCGCTGGGAGCGCTGCATTCGCGGTCCGCTCCAAGCGCCGTCTGTCGTCAAATAAAGCAAACTTTGCTGCGTGAATCATGAATGAATCGAGCGTAGTTTATCATTTATCAATAGTGATGTCGTCAATTTAAACCGTCGCGTAGATATAAGAGGTCAATAAAGTACCCGATTGGCCCACGAAATGTCAAGCGAGCGATTGACCTTTGTTTTATACGTGATCGTGACGTCACACACGCGTTGCCAGTCAGTTTGTTTCGATCTTTTCCCTCGCGCACATCTATAATTTTCAAAGGATTCGTCTGAAAATAGATCGCAGACCTTAAAATGGATTCTGCAAGCGGCAGCAAGGAAATAAACGTTTGGGTGGATGGTTGGTAAGTTAATGCGAATGCAGGGGATTTTTAAATATGGCGAAATCGCGCGCGCAATTTTCCACGCAACTGTCTTGCATTTCCGTAGTTTCTGTGCAATGTTTCTCTTGGCAACGTCGTTAAACGTGCGAGTGACGTCATGAAGTGTTGCACGAGTGGTTGTCCTATGCAATATTCTTGAGCGCGGACTTTTAAATCGCGTAAAACCTCCCCTATTTCGCTCTATGCATTTAATAGCGCCGTAATAAATATGTGACGGTATTACGGGCTCGTTCATAATGGTATAATAATGAGGGGATTCTTAATTAAACATCGTTTTTGTCATAAGAAAATTTAAAACATTCCGTTTATCTCCGGAATGTGGAGCAGGAATTTATAAAAAGGTTCGGCATTTTAGTCATCGTATGATGCAAAATCTCAGATAGTGCATCAATTTCGGTTTGACATTTTAAAACAATAACAAATGTCACGCCCCCAAAATTAAATTGTTATCTGGTTCAGAGTAAATCCAAGAGTAAATGCAACGTGATTGCGAAGTGCGAGACATTCGATGACGTCACTTAACGACATCATTGCTAGTACGCAATATTTTCTTGCACAGAAACCGATCATCTGCAATAAAGTTGCAAAGGTTTTTTTCTCAATAAAATATTAAATTTGATTTTTCCAGCTATGACATGGTGCACTTTGGACACGCTAATTTCCTGCGACAGGTGATTTGTTCCTACAAATTTCATTCACAAAAAATTAACTGAATATATTATATAAGTCAATTCAATTTAATAAGTACAAAATAAAATATTAAAAAACAAAATTAGTGGATTAAATTAAATAAATCATTTATTTTAAAAGTTAATTTTGGAAAACAGTCAATACTCAAATATAGAAATTGAAAAATTAAGTATTTTTGAACATTTAAAATATTTGCAAATTGCCAATATTAAAACTTTAATATAAATAATATAACAGGGTGTCTACCACATTAAAAATATAAAATACCATGAAGTCCTTTAAAAAATAAATGAATTTTCATTTGTAATTATGGTCCAAATTAGAATCTTAAATTTATATATTTTACAAATATTACAGGCAAAAGCATTGGGGGACAAGCTTATTGTCGGTGTGCATACAGATGGTAATCATGCATATTTTCCTTACTCCACTGCATGCATTAATTTCTCTAATAATTTTCAATTAAAAATATTCCCATTATCAATTTTGATTATATATAATTTGCAGAGGAAATTACAAAACACAAGGGACCACCGGTGTTCACCGAAGAAGAGCGCTACAAGATGGTTCGTGCCATCAAATGGGTGGATGAGGTAAAAATACCATATAATTATATCTAGAGTGATTATTATAATACATAACTATATAATTTCTCCCATAAATTGAATTTAGATTGTGGAAGGAGCTCCTTACATCACAACAGTTGAAACTCTCGCAAAATACAACTGCGAATTCTGCGTACATGGAGGTATATTATTATAAAAACAGTTTAAAAATCAAATTACAATGTATTTCCAAGATGTTCTGCTATTAATTTACATTATTATCAAACCACGTGGGTGATAAGCCTAACATTTTGAACAAAGAGTATATTACAAAGTAGTAGTTTAGACATGTTACTCGCTACGGCAACTCGCAAAGTTGAATCCTAGGTCAAACACAGACTTTATAATGTACGAAAACAATTACTTCCATCACTTAGAATTATATTTGTATAAACAGATTTTTATAATACAAGTATAAAATATAATTCAGCATGATGATTGAAAAGTTTACGTTACAGAGAAATTAATAAATTCCATGTTAATTTCTCCGTGAAATATTACAAAAATCCACCACCATTACAAGCATTACTTCCCATACATTTAAATAGAAGTTTTTGAGATGATATTTTTGTACAATTCTGAATGGAAACTTCAGATGACATAACCACGACAACCGACAACGTAGACACGTACCACATAATGAAAAGAGAAGGACGATACAAGTAAGATTTCAGATTCAAAAAAACAAAAGTACATTGTATCGTTTTGCTGCTTTATCATAATGTATATCCAGTAAAATGCAGGGAACTTTGAATAAGTGTTACGGTGGTGGATCGATGTGAAAATGCGCTTCGAGTAAAATGTCGCTGTGAAATTTATATTTGGAAAAGTGTTGTTGTTCAATTGTTACACTGTAATAGCTGGTCAAATACGTTTGTTTGCTTTGTTTGCCTCTCGTCTGTGTGGCCATTGTGTGCCCAAAGATGATATCACGATGGATTCCGACGGCCATGACACTTATCGCTACGTGAAAGCCGCCGGAAGATATAAGTAAGCTACTCGCTGCGTACAAATTTCCAGCTAAAAGTTTGTTACTTTACGTGCTAAACCATCTACTAATGTGGCATTCTACTCACATCTCAAATAAATCCATCAAATCCACATGTAACAACTTGGCGGCCATTACACCAGTCAGATTTTCCCCTTTGACCCCTACTTGCGTTTAACATAAACTAAACACAATTTACATTGGAAATATAGTTTAGATTAATCTCTAATTGGATTTAACTATAAGAGTTGTGATTTGAATGCCACATTTTGAGGGAAGATATGGTTTTTGTTGGTTAAAATTCCAGGTTTGTTTTTACATTGTTTATTAAAATTAACTGTTTATTTTAAAAATAGGGAAGTGAGCAGAACAGCTGGGATTTCCACAACAGACTTGGTTGGAAGGTACTATATATATAGTGAATATTTGACTACTTGTTTAATTAATATACGCAACAGATGAGATAATTTGAGAAATGAAATTGTAGGATGCTGCTTTTGACCAAACATCACATGCTGCGCGGCGAAAAGGAATACGGTGTCGACAAGGAACAATCTGGACATTTAGGAAGAGTAAGTTGTCCTATTGTCCTACTAATCTCACCTTATTATATAGGTACTCATTTTCCAACATGGTTTCATGGATATTCAGGATTCCCAGGCAAGAAGTCCTTGGACCGGCGTGTCGCAATTCCTGCCCACGACTCAAAAGATCATCAATTTTTCCGAAGGCAAAGAACCTAAGGTAACATAAAACAAATAAAAACATGTTATTACAATCAATTTCAATATTACTATCACTGTTTTTAGCCCACTGACAAAATAGTTTACGTGGCCGGAGCCTTCGACCTTTTCCGTATCCTTTCGTGCGCGTAACCGCGTTACCTTACTTCAAAAAATTGAATTATAGCTTTAATAAGATGAAGATATTGGACATTTGGATTTCTTGGAAAAAGCACGTCAACAAGGAGATTATCTTATTGTTGGACTTCACACTGATCCAGTCAGTATTTTGATTTTTTATGCATTTATTATGCAGTATGATGATTATCCTAATGAAAATTTCCACGTTTTGCAGGTTGTTAATCGTTATAAAGGACAGAATTATCCAATCATGAACCTTCATGAAAGAGTCCTCAGTGTGTTGGCATGCAAGGTAACATTTAGTAAATTGCTTTTTAAAAGGTTTTCAATTTAAATTTTCAAAAAAACAAACTTTTTCATGATAATATTGACCTAATGTAGCATTACATAAAATTGTGTTATTCTAATATATAATTACTTTATTAGGATTATTAGGAATGAAATGGCAATATTCTAATATAATTCTCATCTAATTTTCCAGTACGTTAGCGAAGTGGTCATAGGAGCACCTTACGCGGTTACTGAAAATCTTATTGAACATTTCAAGGTAATGATGTTGCTATATTTTACTCTATATATTCCATAGTATATGTACTAACTTCTTTTTCAGGTTAACACGGTATGTCACGGTACTACTCCGGTAATGCCGGACGAAGATGGCGCAGACCCTTACGCGGTGAATTTCAAATGTTCATCAAATTGTATGATAATATTCAAGTAATTTCCATGTGTCTAATGTTTACAATTGGGATTTTGTCTTATTAAATTAGGTGCCAAAGAAAGTTGGGATTTTCAAGACCATGGAGAGCGGTAACGACATGACCACGGATAAAATAGTTGAACGCATCATTTCCCACAGGTTGTCCTTCCTTTCAATCACATTACAGATTAATAATTAATGGAAAGTACTAATAAAATACCAACTGTGTCAATCAAATAGACTGGTTTTTGAGGAAAGGAACATGCTGAAGGAAAAGAAGGAGATTGCGGCGTACGAAGCCCTAATGCAATCCAAGCAGGAAAAGTGAAAAGAAGCACCATTTTTTAACAGCAAACTTGTTAATTGGTGTCGGTTTATATTCCATGTTTTATTCTACGTTTACGTATAATCCAGAAAATGTTTAAATATTTTCACGTTCAATTTTTATGCTGGTTTACGGAGTTTTTAAATTTTTGCATGTGTTCAATTTTTGCGGGTTATTCACTAATTTCACTGTCTAGTCTGTTGCAATATTAACACCGGTACCTCAAATGTAAACCAAAAAGACTGCTATTATATTTACAAATCGATTAACCAAATATTTGTTATACTTCATGCCCCAAAATTTTATATATTATGATTCTTATTTAGCGTATTAACCAAAACATTTACTAATATTGAATTATGGGAGGATATCAATTAAGTTAATATATGGTTTAGTATAATACTGAACATGTCTTTATATTGATCTTTGTAATTTTTACTTGATGGAACATTAATAAAACATGTATTACAATTAAAATTATTAAAATTTAAAAAAAATAACCTCTTTGTCTAACAAATGCTGAATTTTTATATTTCCCAGAAAGGGCTTCTTCAGTTGACTTTCAATCATATAGTACATACATTTTGAAAATATATTATATTTATAATAAGTTGAAAGATTTTATATGCTATATGTACCTGGAGGTATAGTGTTGAAACTTGGAAAAGTGTTGAAACTAGACGTTGATGCGAACAGTCTGTTTGATCCACGTGCTGTACGCAAGGACCCTGGTGTAAACTCCTGGTAAATTGGCCCTTGCACAGCCGATGCCATACGACACAATTCCTACTTGTTCCCATCTACCATTTTGCTGACACACAAGTGGTCCTCCTCCATCTCCCTGCCAAACCAAAATGACTATTTTCAACAAGGTTTTCACCTTATATCATATATAATGCAATCAGACAAAGACGTTGAACTTTGCCCTGTAGCTTCAAAACCAAATGCAGTTGCCCAATAACTGATTATGCAAATAATGTATTTATAACTTATACCCTGAAGCTATTTCTCAATCACTTGAAATCGCGCTTGAAATGATGTGTATTATCGCCGTTGGTATTATCAAAATCTTGGTATTATTAAAACATTTAAAACAAATGCATTTTAAAGAAAGTATAACTGCAATTACAATTTTATTTATTTCCATTTCCTTATCTGGATGGAAAATATTATTTTGTGGACAGAAAAAAAGGCAGTTGATAATTAATTTACTTATATTTTGCTTATATGTATTCATTATCACGCATATTATTTAAAATACAATAACTGGATTCAACCAACATCGTGGTAATCAAAATCAGGTTAATTGTAATTATTAAAACCAGATTATAACAATTTCCAATGAACTTACAGTAATATAATTATTAATGTGACTTCCCTGTGATTGTTTGGCAGGTCAGATTACCAGACTGGTCATGTGACTTGACAATAAACCCAAATTATAATTATGATTTTGGTTGAAGATTTAATGCAGCTATTTTTTAAAGTAAATATGTAATGTTTTTACACATATTATTTAATTTACAGACCTGTGCAACATTTGAGTCTGTTAGAATAGTTAGTAATAATTCATAAGGGAGAATACTGACCTCGCACGCGTCGAAGCCCTCTACGCCTGCGCAGATGGTTGTAGATGGAAGTGAAAATGTTGGTCCTAACTGAGTCTGAAGGGTCTTTTGGCATGAAGTATTTTCCCACAGAGGTAGAGTGATTTCCTTTAAAGACACGGAGTGATTTGAACCTGAAGGTAGAAATACAAAAAGAACAAAAATATTTACGGTAAGTTATTTGGGTGAATTGATTCTGCAGTTCTTTTGTACGTGTAGTTAACAATTTTTTAAACATTCGTTTCACATTGTATTCATGCAACAAGAACATCATTTCACTTTTCTCTATTTCAAATGGGGCAGATGCGCGAAGCCGTGAAAAATATTTCCGGCGCAAATCACCGTAAACCGTGAATTGCGTACGTGACTTGCAACCTCTACTTGAAACAGATTCAACATCTGCACTGTAATTCCACAATATTATATGTAACATTTTCCCATTTTCAAGTCCTGCTTACTTTCAGACGGCCGGCCCCATCCGGTGACTACGCATTGCCGGTGAGGATCCTGCGCTTGAAAATCCACTTGTTTCTCGCTGGAACTCGGCAGACAGACTATATCGATGTGCGAACGTCTCTGCGCTCTTTTCTCCAGACGTAACAATGCGATGTCGTTCAATAAAGTTGTGTTCACAAAACTGGGATGCACGATAACCCGGTCTACGTTGAACTCTTCGTAGGGGTGAGCTTCTTCGCTCGAAGACACGTTCAGTTCCCCGACGCGTACCTTCAACTCTCCTTCGTCCCTACTGTTTTAAAAAAATTATAAATCATTCAATTACACTTTTAAAATGTGGATTCTTTTCACCAGTACTAGAATAAAGGGTTGGGCATCTTACTAATGGTACACGCAATGTGCCGCGGTAAGAAGCCAGCGTTCGTCTATCAGCGACGCGCCGCAAACGTACAAACTTTCCTGTCTTTCCAAGATGGCTGCCTGAAATCAAAACAATTCATTAGGTATTATTAAACAACAGAAAACCAGAGCAATAAATAAATATTGTTGTATCTCATGCTTCTGACTTTAACATAACAGCTACAATTTAATAATTGCACATTGCGGGGCATTTAAAAAGCAAAATGTACCATGAATTATTATTAAAAGCAATTACATTTTATATCCAAGTCCACAATAACTTTGATTTTACCAAGTTTTACTAACCTCAAAGTAATGACTGGTGTGTATAGAATTTGTGATGCTGCGCGGAATCACAATTTCAGTACGTTACCCAGCATTTTTTGAAGAGGAGAAAAAACCAAGTACCTTGACCTGATATTTGGTCCTTAATTATAAATTACTTTTAAAACCGTGAAACCTCAAAACCTCGTCATAAGTACACAAGCAACTGTAAAACATAATGGCATCATTTCACCTCTCAATGCCATTTCAGACCGTACGTGTGTGATTTTACGTACAAGACCTCCTGACCACTCTATATCATTCCAATGACCATCCAGTGTTTACATTTTACCACTTAATGGTGTGTATTCAACACATTTATTTAAATACATAGTAATACCTGCCAGGGCCATTCTCCGTGTTCAGCTACGCCGTTGACAGCGGAGTTGAGACCGTTCCTGCCGCAAACCGATCTTTTGCCGGACAGCCTTGGAGCTATCCCAACAGGCTTTGCATTTTTGGGTAGGAAACAGCAAACTTGGGTCTCGGTTGGCACACAGTAAGTCACTGGTTTGCCACCACTCATCACGCATTTCCAAAATCCCGTGCAGTGGCATCTTGAATTTTCACCGCTACCTAAAATATTTAATCAACAATTATTACTGTATTAAAATTAACAGTGCCATAAAGAAGACTTGTGAAATTGTTTACCTGGATTACCACTGTTAATAATACTAGTTTGAGCAGTTGATCCAATAATAAGGGGCAAGATGCAGCAGCAGCAGATGATCGTGGTTTTCCTCAACTGGCTCCAACTTTCTTCCTTCATCATTCCTCTGCAAAAGTCTGCGAAAGTCTGCAAAAGTGAAGAGTAAAATCAGTGTGACAGTTCTGAAAACACTCCTTAAATAATGTATACTACATGTTGTTTAGCTGTGTAGGTTGGTAGCAAGTTTGTGTACTTGATTTATTTGAATAAGTCTTTGGTTTATATGACCTACTGGCTCACATCCTTCCACCAACACACAATGAGCAAACACTCCAACTTGATTTTACCTTTAAGCAAGTTCAATTACCGATACATAGTTGAATTGAGAATAAAAAAACATTATATAAAGGATGGTACAGTACAATAAAGTAACCTATTAACATAGAGAACTCAATGGATCTAAAACAATAGGTACTAATTAATAAGAAATGTCAAATTTACTCATAAATTGCATTTAAATAGGTTCAAATCAAAAACATTTAAAGCAGATTGTGCAAAAAGGAGGTTTAAACTTGTTAGCACATACATCAGCGAGAGTTTAGCAAGTGCTATTATAAGAGAGAAAAAATATTTGAAATTCACGCACGAGAAAGGAAAGGAATACGTGAAGTAAATCTTTTTATCTTCTTTTTATATAGTTCATCGTCCTTTCAACTTCTTCTCAACATCTCCAGCTGTGAGCCTAACAAAACACTAATATAAGTTCTCACCGTGTAATTTCTCAAGTCACGATCACAAACTAGTTTAGAGCCGCGACACTGAATTCCTCACCCGACAAAACATAAAATCCCAGGTGGTATATTATAAAATACTACCACTATATAAAAATGCAAACGTTTATAAATTCCCACACCATATTTAATACCCGCATTTCACATTAAAACTTTAAATGTAATAATTATATTATCTGATTTTGTTCCGTGATTTTTCAGCTAAACTCGTGTCGGTCGATGGCATAGAAAAGAAAAGGAGAAAAAGAGGGGAAAAATAAAGCCAATGTCCCTGTTAGTTTCCACCAAATAATGCAATTTATGTCTGTCTTAATTCTAGTACCTTGAAATAAGTAGATTTACATAATTCCAAATGAAAATTCGTAAGTACCGCAACCTGAAATCGGCGCGTCGTGAAAATTCCAACCAAAAGAAACATTTTAAATTATTATTTGGCATTTATACTAAATTATAAATAAATGTATAAAATGTATCAAAGAAGTTACTGGATGACTAAGAATTAAAATCGCGTAAAAAGATGACATTGCTGTCATTTACGTAAATATAAAGCATTTCTCAACTTTAAATATAATGTTTCAGTAATTTTAGAAGTAGCTTTACACAATTAAATGATTTTCCTCCAAAGTTATTTATCCACTCTTCCTTTTTATGCTGGAATAAATAAAAGATAAATATACGGTTAGCGCGTATGAAAAAATACCACCCAATTGTCTGTCCTATATTGTTCTTGTTCCATATTTTTTTCCCCGCACCTTCTTACGTTTAAAACTTAAAACATTTATAACAAGTAGAAGGTTAGTTGTATTTTTCACTATAAAAAGCTATTACTCACCAAAAACTTGGTTCAAGTAGCTGATGAACGTATCCAAGTTGCTTTGATGCGTGTGACTGCGATGTCAGATTTTAAAAAGCTGCAATCTGTGGCCTCCTGGTTGCTTTAACTCAGTGGTTCAAAACTGGTTTTTTCTCTCTCTCTCTTTCTCTTTCCATGCAAAGTTGCCTCCTACATCCTACGGGCAAATTTTTGAGGAGCAATACGGGCCACAGTGTTTCCGAGAGGAGCGTAAGCGTAACGCGAAGAAAAAGACGCCAATCTGCATTCTGAAATATAAAAAACCAACAACTTTCTAAGGAAGTTTCCTTTTCTAGTACTTACAAACATTCTCACAGAATTAATTACATATTAGTATATTATTCTTATTACCATATACCGTCACGAGATTGAAATTTTTGCCGCAACGAATTTCCAATTCAAATCTTGTTCAATTTATTTAATAAATAATTAATAATAAATAATTAATAAATAATAAAGAAACATGAATGGGTTTTCTGCAAATTCAGTCTCGCTTAATCATACAACGTAGCGAAAAGCCGCCACAAAAAGAAGCTGACCTTCACATACATAAATTTATACACCGTACATATCAATAGTCACTGCACGTCTATTATACTGTGCAATTCCCATATAGCCAACTTTAACCTTTTGGATATGTATTGTATACAAATGCATTTATATTTCTATATGCTATAAGCTTTTTAAAAAAAATGCAGCCAAAACTCAGCAATTAAACTGGTACTTTAAAAATTCAGAATTCACACAGAAATGCAAATATAATCTTATTATCACATTGAAAATGCATTTTGTTAGTGTAATAAATGACAAAATCTATATTTGGATTATCATTAAAGCATTATTACCCATTTACGTGCGATAAATTTCAATTTTTATCTATACTGTGATTATTTTGAAATTTAAATCCAGTGACTTCTGCAGCAATCTCTATTTCTAACTTAACTTTTCTTAAAGTATTACTATATGTTAACCCATTAATAATTGTTGTTCATTATCCGACTGTTATTTGCAATTTGTACAAGACAAAAAGAGGTCTAATGTTGAACATATATTTTAGTTCACGTACGTTAAAATGAGATTCAGGTAACAAGTTCCCAGAAAAGAGGTTCAACATTTTAAAATTTTAGACACGATATGAATGTGTAATCCCCAACTTTCCCAGGTTTTCAGACGAGTGGCAACACTGTAATTTTCCAAACAGGAAAAAAGCAATGTGGTTTGCTTGGATTGTGGTTAGTGTGGCACACGAAGAAAATACTAAATCTCATAACATTTCACTAAGTAATTGTGGAAAGAAGATCAGAAATCATCGTCGCTCATCAGTTTGTCATTTGGGTCACGAGCAGCGACGTTTCTAGAAGTGATCTTTTCTATCTCCAGATCTTCGTCGGAAACCAGTTCGGAAGCCGGTTCTTCGTCCCCGTCCAGATTCAGATCGGAGTCGGTGGCACTCTCACCAGACTGCCACCATATCAAACGTATTGTTAATACCTTTAATTCAGAATGAGCCAAACAAAAAATGTTCACCTCATCGCTTCCACCGCCAGTCATGGATCCAAACACGCGCCGCGTCGGCATCAAGTTATCTCGATCTAAGAAATCCAACAATTCTTAAACAACATAGTGAACATGTCCAAATTGTTCCACTTGCAATCTTGGGTTACAATCATTCAGTCAAGTAAAAACTCTAAAACTGTTTTCTTATATACCGTCAACCGGGGTGACTTTGCCCACTTTTCATTTTAAAAGCTGTGCCACGGCCTTAAAAAAAATCGTAA